>RXPK01000277.1:1701686-1927544 GCA_004143645.1 Protaetia brevitarsis
CACAGATATAAGTAATACAGTTTGGTTCTTCAAAAACTATTGCTGTTTGAGAGGGAATGTTTATCTTTGTCATTTTCAATATTTGTCATAGTTGTCAGAGTATTCATCTCAGTTTATGGCCAGTTTCCTATTTTCTAAAAATACATTACACGAATGGGTGAGATGTGTGATTGCATTCGTTTAACGATCTTGCAATGGAAAATTTGCGTGTGCTTAGCACGGTCTTCTTATGAAGAAGGTATACCTCGAACGTATATCCGCATCATTCATATTTGCCCGTCTTCACCAACGTCTAGTGAAGGGAAATTTTAACAAACGGACGACGAATACGAGCACACTTATGGGTGAAGATCCACAAGTTGAAGAATGGTACAAATGAAATTGAGGAACATCCTACTACCAAGCACAGAAAAATTGCGTTTGCTTTAAACATGTAGTGCAGGCCACAGTTTGGGAGATATTGAAAGATCAACTGTTGTATCCTATCACATTCAAAAACGGGGTAGCACTTTTTAGCCGGCAGATTTCCGCAAAAGAGTGGCTTTTTTGTCAATTGGATGCAACACAAAAATCCTGACTATGTTGGCTCAGATATTCTCACGCGACGAGCTACTTTCTCTAGAAAGCGATTATTAATTTTCATAATATCAGAATATGGGCGAAGAAAATCCGCAGGAAAACTAGTGAATGCCCGTCATCAACATCAATTTCTGTCAATGGTGTGGGCCGGAATTGTTGAAGATGCATTGATAGGTTCAACGATTTTTTTTGCCAATGCGGTTAATGGCGAGTATATGCGCAATTTTTTGAAGAGGAGCTACCCCTACTGCCTGGACGGAGTTCCGTTGCAATTAAAGATGTACAAATGTAATTTTATGCATGACGGTCTTCGCAGGCATTTTAGTTTGTTAGTTGTTCGCCGAGTTTCTGGACATCGTATCTAGATTTCGGTGGATAGACGAGAGACACAACCGTAGCTCTCGGGTCTCCAGACTTTAAATCTTTGGACTTTTTCATGGGGTCACCTTCAATCATTAGTTTTATGCTCCATTGAAAAATGTCGAATGAATCAATGAAAAATCCCCCTGGTATTTAGAACGGACTCGCCAAGTCAATAGACAAGGATAGAAGCTTATGCAGTGAGGGGCGGTCATTTTAAACAGTTAGTATAAGTAATTTTGTTTTACTAATTTTTGATAATTTATAAGTAAAACATTAATTATGTTACTTACTATTAACATTGGTAACAATTTAGAAATAAGGCGATTTTGGAACATATGCTCGTCAATGAATTTTCCGATCAAAGATAACCCCAGGATCACGCTTACGTTTGTTCGCATATATTGAGGGAATTCATCCTGTATATTTCAACATCCGACTCTACTCAATAAAATAAATAAAAAGAATTTAGATATTTCTTTCGGCTGCCGGCAATAGATACCGTCCAGCTGTTATGTTTGTTTGCGTTTTCGATAAGAAGAATACGGAGGTGATTCTGTCCTTAATATTTGTAATGGTATAATTATTCTATCATGGCTAGTGAAGCTACGAGTTCGTCCTAAATATGCTTGATGCAGGTATTTTCGTGTAGGTCGTTAACTTTTTTTTTTGCTAGGAGCTGTATATGCTACGTTCTACAATGTACTTACCCTTTTTGTTAGAGCAATACGATACCATAAAAATAAAAGTCAGATTTAATCTATTTCGGATTTAATTTAATTCCCCATTTAATTGATCAAAAATTTAATTAATTAGTGGCCAACTCTGATTAGCACATATATTATCTCACTAACAATAAGTACACGGACTGCCTATTGAAAATTGCAGATATTAGCAACTACATATAGTCTAGGGGAAATGTGGTTATGATGGCATAGTAGCATGAGAGCGCCTTTGTTGTATCTGCAGGTTTTATGTGATTTTCTTTTGTATTATAACAGTATGAGCAGGGCTGGGCAAAATACATCCCAAATGTATTTCGAATACAAAGTACATTCATTTCAGGTATTTAAAATACTATAAACTATAACTATACTATAAACAAAATTTTTAAAGAAAATAAAGGATTTTAGTAACCTGTCATCGGCTGTTATAGCAGAAAGGCCTTAGGTTTTCCTTCATAATAATTTAAGTAACGTCTAATGCGATCTAAAAAAAAACATGTCATGTCTCTTTATTCACATTTCCATTTCGTTTAAATAAACAGGCACTTGAAAATGTTTGATAAACAGGAAGGAGTTCTTAAAGGAGTATGTATAAACTTGGCACGAAGTTTTTGAAATATGTATTTTTCTGTTTCTTTTTCGCCTTAAAATCATGGGAACATATCTTGCAAATTTTCGTTATTTATTTGTTTCATCAATTTCCAACGATTTCATTAAAATAAGATTGTAATTATTATTATCGAAATACGAACGAAATACGAAATCGAAATGCATCCACAGCCAAACGATTCAAGTTAAGTAATTAAAGTAAGGTTAGGGAGGCACCGAGCGCCAAATATACGATATAGTATTAAATTAATATTGTTCGTACGATCACGATGTGATAATATCGGTAGCACTGTCTGTGATTTTGGAGTGCGTTATTTTCTAGTTATGGTGACTATGTACTATGATGACGTCATGACGCTCATATGATAGTAAATAAAGTAATTTATGTATTTCAAAATACACAAAAACTTCAAAAATATATTTCAACTACAAGATATAAAATACATAAGAAAAATTATTTCGAATGTAAAATACAAATAGTAGTTTTTTTTTTCAGATATTTGTATTTTATATGGCCCCACTGATTATGAGTATTGTCCTTCTGTAATAGCACATATACCTAATGTTTGCTGTATATGTGCCCTCTGTAGAGCTACGTGGAACTATACAGCAATATGCCTCATTGACTACGGTCCGACCAAGTAAGTTTGGCGGACGAAAAGTAGGCGAACTAATTTACCTATACCTTACCAGGCATTACCTTTGACATCTATATCCTTATCTATGCCTTTGACAGATGTAGGATACGGATTTGATGTTATGATTTGTTCTTGCTGTTTCTCGTTGTTTTTACCATTTTGAATATTGAAGTAGTTTTTAAGGCCTATTTAATATTATCATAGTGAATTAATAGTAATGAATTTTTTAACCTCAGTTTTGCATAACTGGTTTCTAAATGATTATTTTGTAGATGCCCGGGAAAAGATCTGTAAAAGGTGATACTTTAACCATTTTGGGATCCATTATTGAGTTCTGTGTGGAAAAATAGGCTACTACGCTCTACTCTCGTAAAACAAATTATTAAAAAAGGTTCACTGATGGAGCGTTGTCATAATTTAAATCCAAAACAAAGAGTTGAGATTGCCATGGTGAAATAAACTATGATTTTTTTTTCAAAATGGTTTAAAATCCAAAATATACCTTATCAACAATGCTAAATGGTATAAACGAAGCACTTGTAATATAAAAATAATATGTATTTCATTTCATATATCTAAAATATAAATATATACACATATTATAGAAACAGCAAACTTCATTTGATTTTTTTTGGAATTTTATTAAAAAAATTAACAAAAAATACATTTTCGTAAAGATAAAACGAAACTGGCTAGAAACATCGCAGAAGTTATATGGACAAATCAAAAATATAGAATAAATAATTAACAAAAATCAAATACTTCAAAAAATAAAATAGAAATTCTCAAACAAATAATAAAACAAACAATCTTTTATGAAAATGATCAAAATGTCGCTTTAAATTGAAACTTTTACATACTTGCATTATCTTGTCACAAATAACGTACTCATTATGCCGAGATATGTTTTTTGGAAAATAAAAATTGCGTTTTTCTTTCTTTGTAAAAAACACGACCGTTTGCGCTCGGAATATCCATTATATTTCACTCACCGCTCTATGTTTCTGTGACTCAATGTGTTCTGTGTCGTATGTTATATTCTCCTCGATAAACTTACAAAAACGCTTGAATTAGTTGGACGGGGGAATGTAAACAGTTAGCTCCTACGGGCCACCTTGCCGATCGCTGTGCTAGATTATTAATTATATAGAAATCCACTACCCTTTAGCCGTTGATGTTTTTTTACGTTTTCTCCGAATTTTCCAGTACATCCGCCTGGTTTTTCACCTTGGTTTCCCACTCTTCCATTCGTGTTCCCTATTATTATCAGAGTTCCTTTACTATTTTCCCCTTCCTCTTATAAGTTATTCCAGAATTCTTCCATCTCTTTTTCGTGTGCACCTTCGTTTGGTCCATATGCTGTTAGTGTCGTGAATGTTTTCTCTTCTTTTTCTATTTCCATTTTCATTAGTCTACTCGACACTCCTTTCCAATCTTTAATCTTGTTTATGATCTTCCTGTTAATGATGCATCCTAACTAAACCACTACTAAAGAAATATAAAAAAGCTAAAGTTGGTGCGAACAACAAGAAATAAAAAAAAACAATAAAATAAAAGAAACTTCACGTCGAAACATATACTGCATAACAAAGTATTTTTGTTTATAATGATTTTTGTGAAACAAAATTTTACTAAATTATTTACAGCTACATATAGAATGGTCTATAAACAAGCGTACCATGTTTATAGACCATTCTATATGTAGCTTAATAAAAAGGAACTCTTTAAAAGTATATCGTCGATCATTGTCGACCTTTCCTTCCATCATCTTCCAGTATTGACTATTCCATTAAAAAGGAAGAAATATTCTGAGCAAGTAAATACATAGATCTTACCTGAAATGTGATTGCAGAAATTCCAGAAGCCTTACTACAAAGATTTACCGATTTGTGTGTACAAAATACTGAAATTGCTGTATTAGTTGCAGTAGCTAATCTAATAACCCACGCTAGTACACGACAAATAAGTGGTGAATCAGAAATCAGTTAGAGTACTGTTTGCCAATTATTGAAGCGTAGAAAGTATCACTCGTTTTATGTTTCCATGTATCAAGAACTTCTTGGCGATGATATGCGGAATCGAGTGATATTCTGTTAGTCAACGCTCCAGCAAATACGAGAATACCCAAATTTTTGTGTTGGTGTATTGTTTCCTAACGGCGCTACTCTTACAAATCACGTTTCAATTAATTGACTCTACATGTATTGTTGGAGCATTGAAAATCCCACATTAGTTATTTCAGGCTGAATACCAAAAGTCCAATTCAATATTTGATAGTTGCCCCACAGATTATTTAATATTATTTTTTGATGCAGTAAAATTCTATGGTAGGTATGCAACATTAAACTGCTTATAACTTGTGTAATTATCGTTCTTTTGCCGAAATTTCTAGCGAGCATGCATATCCTTTCCTGCAGAACCCAAATCTGTGGCAAACGACGGAACTTCAGATTTTATACATATAGTTTACTTGAAAAATAAGAAAAAAATCACAAAAATAGTAGAAAACATCTTACATATAATCTCATAACCTTGCTTTCTTCTGTTTTCTGTTCTTCTGACGAGATGAAACTTGAGAAAATTTGGAGAAAGTAGCATTCACGGAAAATTAGATTTTCTAATAGTTGCGCAAGAATGTATGAAAGCGTAATTAAAGCTGTGGTATGTCAATCCGACCTGATTTCATTTTAAGAATCGAATTCTTTATGAAATCAGATGTAACAGATAGAAAAGAAAGAAATACGTTTTCCCTCTTTTATATAAAACTGGCACAAATACAATACTTCATTACGTTTTTGGATTGATGTATGAGATGTATAGTAGGTAAAATAGCACAAAACTGTTGTTAGAGAGAATTCTCTCCACCTTGAAGTTTAAATATTCATCCAAAACATTCACGTCACAAAATTTTCCCGGTTATATGTAAAATACATTTTATTAAAATATAAAACAAAGTTTTTGACAAATTTCATCATAGGATTTCAATAGAACTAACAAAACATGCCTGATGATGGCCTAGGCCGAAAGTAGTAGCATACATTTTTACAATTAAAAGGATTGACTCAATCGTTTGTTTGTGTGTAGTTTTGTGCTATTTTACCTACTATACATCAAATACATTACTGTTCATGACATGACAGATAAAGCATGCTTAAAGCAGACCTAATGTTAGCAATGCATTACACCGTAAGGAAGGAGTAACAATTTTGTTTAAACCTATTTCCTTAAAAATATCTTTATCTATTTTTGCAATTTAAAGAATATTTCTCTGAAAGAAACAAACTTTTTCTCATAAATATAAACAGAAATCTGAGTTATTCAAGCCAGGTCCTAGATTACCTGCTTTAACAATAATTCAATTGAGAATCAGCGATTTTTCTCCGGATTTTCCTTTCACTTCTAGTTTATATAGTTCGTTAAGTCTACATAAACCAGTTAAATTACAAGAAATGCCACTTATACCTTTGGCTTCATGTATCCATTTACCTTCATCTAAATTATGCAAACGATTGCTACTGAATTAATTGATTTTTAAAAAAAGAAAGAATCCAAATACAAAATATATTCTTGAATAATTTTCAGGCAAAACACATTTTATAGGAAACTCCGTGCTCTAATTATATTGACTAAAGCTTAATGTTAAAATCCAGTAAAAGGCAATCAATCGCCTTCTTCAGATTGATGAAAGATATTAATTAAATTTTCTGAGCACTTCAACAATTTACTCCAATGTTTTAAAGTTAGCGCCCTGTATTCGACAATTTCCTTACGCGATTTAAATTACTAAACCATTTCGAAACCAGTAAGTTCATAAGTACATTTCTTTTTCAAACGATTAGAATAATCAATCATATCAAACGTATTATTGCGATGCAGGAATAAGAATTTCCGACATGTAGTTTATATAATCATAAACGTTATTTCTTAGTTGGAGAGCAGCTGTATTTATTGGAAAAGATTATTAAACGCAACCTTTTTTTAGCATTTTTAATACAGCTGGTGGTAAGGAAATTGGTAGATAATTGTCCAATTTATTGATATCATCTTTTTTAGGTATTTGTAGCAATCACTTTCGCTGTTTTCAAGATGCCAGGAGAAGCACCATCGGCAATCGAGCGGTTTGTTAAACATGCTAATGGTTATTCACTACGCTTGAACGACGCGACGTTTTTGAAATGTTAGAACTGCTTTAATAATAATTCATAATATATTACCATACTATCACGTTTGTATATCCATTTAAGCTATTGGTGTTGATCATTTCAATCTTTAATTCAATATGTGCTAGTAATGTGCACTTTTGATCCATCCACCATGAATATAATACAATATAATGAAACTGTTTAATATATGCAGATTCTGATAGTACCTCATATAAACAAGTAATTCATGTCGCTTAGAAATTTACAAAAATATACCCCTGTATAAGTTATCTGTGCCCTCATTAATTTGGCAAATTTCACCAGAAATAGATTACAGACCGCATGTAACGTTATAATAGAAATGGACAGGAGTTACCAATTGAGACCAATTAGTTTTAATTAATTAATCTTACGGACTTATTTCCAAGACACATTTAATATTCTGTTTTATGTCGAAAGGTAATATAAGTGCATATACATTTCACTCTGTAATCACAGTCGCATAAGAAGTCCGCGTAAATAGAACTAATGGACATATACGGATCGAAGCTGTAATTACAGAGTATCTTTGTCGATTTAAAAATCCATATGGGATTTATTACATGTCTGTTAGGTAAATAAATCCTTTAGTATCGCCGCTGGGTCCCTAGTGCCACGTAATGGAATAAATCTTTCTGCCGTTATTGAATTGTTGTTTTGTAATAACCGTTGTTGTACTCTATACTATTATCGTATTCTTGAATATGTAGCTACCTATCATGTTACTTTTATTGGTATAGGTTTATCACTAAAATTAAATTTAGAATATAAAACATTTCTACAGTTGAAATCAATAGAGGATTTAATTTTTATTCGCATTAACTTCAGCGAATACATTGATAAGGTAAATGCACTTATTCTACACATTCAGAATTTGATGAAACTTAGGTGGTTTGTAAACTCATACCAGTCTTCGTTTCGATTGACAAAAGAAAGTCACCCTTGAAATTCGGAGGTTCTTGAGTATCTATTCATTTATTTCCTATCAGATGCTTATAATGATAAAATGGTGGTTTTTCGACTTTACAGGACTATGTAAAATGCCGGTATTCATTTCTGCTAGAGAATGAAAATGAACCTTGCAATTGAGGGAATGAAGAATAACTTCTTTTCCATCATCAAAAGTATAACCAATATATTCTAACAAATCGCTGGTTCCAAGATCTTATATTTCTCAATATTTTGCAGCAATCCTGTTTGAAAGATCGTTTCCAGTATTTTTGATATTGCTGGTAATATTAGTCTAGGGGTCTGTAATTACCCATAGCTTCCTCTTTTCCATCTTTAAACATTGGAACTATTCCAGCTATCTTTAGTTCGTTACGAAAATCACCTTTCTCTGAACATCGGTTAAAAGGAGAACTAAGGGGTGTTATTAAAGTTTCAGTAACCTGTTTTTACCGTTAATACAGATTTTCTTTTTTTTTGTAGGAGAAAAATGCTTTATGCACAATCAGGCGTTAAGCCTGGTATGTGGGACTGGCACTCACTAAAACACCTCCTCGTCGAGCAAAATTCCGCCTCGATATCGTTTATCACATTATTTCGAGGCGGTGCCCCGTCTTTAACATTCGTCCATCTCTTGCTTCTTAGCGATCAAATTCGTCCTCACGGAGGCAGAGACCCTGTGCCATGCGTTCCGGCTATGCAGCATTACCCGAATTAGATATGCCGATGTGAGCACTCCGACATCTCGCTTCAGCTGGTCTCTGTGCAATTAATCGTTGAAATACCCGTGCCTAGTCAGCATCTGAGTGAGGTAATAGTTAACCTCTCCATGATCTCTGTTCATTTAGACTGAAAGATCCCTAATCTATCTGCATTTCGTGTGCGCGTTCCATCGTTCCTGCCAGAGCTGCATGATACGCTCTCTCGTATCCCGCCTGCTTGTCCCGGTAGATTTGTCTTCTTTCCTTGGCTATAAGATGTATAGGGATTACTCCTGCTATAACTAGGACCACTGCCTCCGATACAGTCCTGCAGGAAGTTGCTATTCGCAGAGTTCTCCTCATTTGGACTGCGACATCGTTAGTATAGATAGCTCACAGATATCTTTGGATGCTTCACTATGCAGCTGTCGTATGACTCTTCCTAGTTTTGGAGTTGCTGTTGACGACATAAAGATTGAACCACAAGTACCATATTACAATGAAGCCAGTGAATCCTGGTTTGGACCACCCTTCGTGGCAGCAGTCAATCCTCCCACCGCAGCGAAATACTTATTTCAAGTTGTCACTAGTGAAACTTCTCTGGATTTGGCTCTCTTTACAACATTCCATATTGCTTTTGGTTTGTTCCCTGCATTTTGTATATATTTTTGTTATGGTCTTCCGTTTCTCAATAAGCAAGTGCTCACTTAAATCCTTGTCTAGTCTACATTGCAACAAGATCTGTTGTCCTTACGAACTTCACTGATTATTGCAATAGCATCCTAAACTTCATTTGAAGTTGTTCTGTGTACTATACAGTATCAGATATTTTTCACACTGTTTACTTTCGTTTCTACTTTAGGCATTATTTTATCGTAGAAGAAAGTATTGTTTGATGAAGAGTGGCGAAAGCTATTTGTATATCCCTATAATTTTCTATGTAACTCCAGTCTATTCTTGCCATACTTTTTTTTTGTATTTATAAGTTTTAGTTTCAGATATCTTCCTTATCGTTCTTACTTGTTTTATATATCTTTTTAAGCTTTGGATATTGATTTTAAGTATCTGAGCATGGTGGATTTATCATGGGGGTTGAATTGATGAAATTCAATCTTGTAATTCGGGAATTCCTGATATTTTATTACATTTGCCTAACAGAAGATCATATCCGTGACATAGAGTTTGTATGGCAACAAAATATCGGTTTCTGTTTCAACTAACAAATGATTTTGGAGAGTGAAATTGATCCATGAAATTCTGGGATTTTCACTATTTTTTTATCAGGTGTCCATAATGGTGGTCTGTAAGCTTTATATGACTATGTAAAATACCGGTTTTCGTTTCGGATGCCAAACAGTGGGTGAAAAGGCGTATTCAATTTCTAGGGTTCCTGGCTATTTCGTTAATTTATTTCTACCAGATGTCCAAAATGATGGTTTGTAAGCTTGAGATGACAAGGTAAAGTATCAATTTCTGCTCCGGCTGACAAAGGTAAAATTGACAATTCAAATATGAAACACCTTGTTTTTCGGCCGAGAATCACTGCCAATTACATTATTAGATTGGCATCAGACAATCTCTCTGAAAACAGACGCTCTGCAACACCAAATGAGTTACTATAAGAAAATAGTACTTCGTCTACTTAAACTGTACGTTACACACTTAATACCAGATAAGAAGGACTGGAAGAAAGGTAATCCGGTAAAAGCGGACTTGAACTGGTATACACTTTATTTATGAAAAGCTAAATAATTGCAATCCATCCTAAATTCCGTGTTGCGCCTAAAGGTGTTACACGACGCTACCTGCTCTATGTATTATATGGATTCTATAACAATTGAAATATTTCTACTCTAATTAAATAATTTCCCTATGACTTTTATTCGCTGTAGATAAAGCCTAGGCAATTCATTTCATGCCAGGCACCCCTGCAGAGCCAAATCTTCCTCATAATCATCATTACGGCTCTCTCTGGAAGAAAAAAAAACCGGTTACTGCGATTGACCAGAGCAACATTAGAACTCTTGGCCCCTCGCACTAGTAGAAAGTCCGAAAGGCATTCGGCAGGAACAATTATAATTATTAATAAAAATAATAAAATATAATAAATCGATTACCATCTATCTACCAATTGTAATTATTTTTGCGCCAGTGGAGCGACTTAAGTTATCTCTGAGCATTTGCCGAGGAGCAAGGAGAACTATAGTAAAAGGTGGAAGCAGAACCTGAGAAGCAATCCCAGGCCTTATTACTGATAGCCAGCAAATTTATTATTATTATTATCCTTTTGGGTTTTTAAGAAGCAGCCTCCACCTCCTTTCAATTCCGATAGGTGTGCCGTCAGGTAACTCCTTAGCTCCTCGCAGGTCATGAAGCTGTCTCCTCTATTAGCGAAAATACGGACTATTGTAAAGAGCAACAAAGCAAATAAAACAACAGCAGTATCTGTTCTAATATTTAATAGTAACTTAATCCTAATTACTCCAACCAGTAGTAATTAAATTAAAAAAATATATTTTGAATATTTATTTTATACACCCGCACTACATGAATAGCTGTAATTTAACACTAATTCAAACCACTAAAAAATACGAAGTATTCCTTTATAAATACATTCTACCCCACTAATTATTCAAATATCATGCTGTAACCCATCTAATTCTAGCTTCCATACGCGACCGCCACTCATCAGTGAGTGGACATTCAAATAAAACATGCCTCGGTGTATGTGTGTATATTGGAAGGGTGATATTACACTGCGACCTAAAAGATCTATTGTGTCCCCTGTTCTTGCTGTTTTACAGCTGACCTTCCAATCCTATTCCTTTCAGAAAGTGTAGGATATCAGAAGGCCCTAAGTTAGGTAAGTCTCCCTCTTCGATTTCACGTGCTCCCAGGTGCAACGCCCTTGAGTTGGACAGTGCTACGCAATTTGAGAGGGGATGGATGCCATCCTGTTCCCCAATCGGCTCCAGTCGTTTTGCCCCTCCCTTTGTTCCTTCCTTGGGAGGTACTCTCACTTTGGAAGTGGAAGGCTTCTTATGGAAGTTCTGCTCCAATTCCTGTTTATTAGCGGTGTCGTCCCGCTAATAAACGTCCTTCCTGGATGGTTGATCCCACGAGTACCTAGGGAAGAAAAGGTCCACCTCCACAGAACCTCGCATGCAGAGGTATGTATGTATGTATGTATGTAGGTAAAAGGGTGGTGGTACACTGCGACCTAAAAGATCTATTGTGTCCCCTATTCTTGCTGCTTTACAGCTGGCCTTCCAGTCCTATTCCTTTTAGAAAGTGTAGGATGTCAGAGGGCCCCAGTCTAGGTAAGTCTCCCTCTTTGATTTCACATGCTCCCAGGTGAAATGCCCTCCAGTTGCACAGTGCTACGCAGTTTGAGAGGAGATGGATGGGTGTTTCATCCTGTTCCCCACAGAATCTGCATTCAGGATCTTTTTCCAATCCAAGCTTAGTCAGGTGTCCTTTCAGTCTACAATGGCCTGAAAGTATTCCTGTTAAAATGCGAACTTTGTTCTTACTCAGGTTGATGCATTCTGTAAACCTCTTCTGGTTATAAGTTCCCAGAAGAATTTTACTTTGCCTCATTCTGGATTTTCTCTGCTCCATTTCTATTTTTAGTTTCTTCAGTATTGTACTGCTACTTAACCCGCAGAAGGGTTCAGGTCCTACAAAAGGCATTCCAGCTCCTTTTTTTGCGAGGTTATCCGTTATTTCGTTTCCTTCCACTCCTGTGTGACCCGAAACCCACAGGAGGGTTACTTTATTCTTTTGCCTAGCTCATTTAGTTTCCCTAGGCATTCCCAGACCATCTTGGAGCTGATTTCATATGAGCTCAGCGCCTTGATGGCTGCTTGACTATCAGACACGATGATAATCTCCTGCTTCCGATAGTTCCTATCCATATTGATCTGAACACAACTTCCAATAGCGTGTATTTTCGCCTGAAATATACTTGGGTATTTTCCCAAGCTTTCGAAATATGTAGTTCTAGGCCCATATATTCCTATTCCAGTTCCTTCTGCCGTTTTGGAGCCATCAGTATACCATTTGATGGCATTTCTATTCAAGTTCAAGATGGTGTTATGATCCCACTCGCTCCTGTTACTTAGCTTTGTGGTGAATTCCTTCACAAAGCTAAATTTTTTTAACATATCATCCCGGGCATATCCAGGTTTGATCACCGTCGGGAGATTGAGGCCTATGCCTAATCATTCCTTCCTTGACCATTCTTAGTGCGGTTCTTTTCGCCACGCCCTCTATTACAATGTGGAGGGGGGCAAGATCCAATACTACTTCGATAGCTGCTGTTGGGCAGGTTCTCATAGCCCCCGTTATGCATACACATGCTAATCTTTGCACTTTCGAGAGATTAATTCTCGCGGTGGTCAGATTAGTTCTTTTGCTCCATGCTACTGATGCATAGGTGATGATTGGTCTCACTATCGCTGTATACATCCAAAGCAGTATTTTTGGGTTGCATCCCCAATTTTTCCCTGCAAAGTTTCTGCAGACCATCAGAGCTCTTTTGGCCTTGTTGGTTACTTCAACTTCATGTTTGTTCCATAGAAGTTTATTGTCTAGGGTAAGGCCTAGATATTTAACTTCCGCTCTCCAGTCTATATTTTGCCCATCCAGTTTTATGGTTCTAAGATTGGATTTTTTTTTTCCTGGTAAATGCTACTAGGGTTGTCTTAGTGGGGTTAACATTGAGTCCCATCGATTGACACCATCTTCTCGTGAAGTTCAATCCTCTTTAAACTATGTCACAGAGGGTATTCTCAAATTTGCCTCTTGCGTATAGGACAATATCATCAGCATAAGACGTAAAACGTAAGACTAAATATAATGGGTTGCGCCAGGTGTCCCTAGGTTGGATTAGTAGACTGGTCTTCTATCCAGCCACGCATCCCATCAGTCTAGTCCCCCACCTTAGGATTTAGGTTTTTATTGAGGTTGTCTCCTCTCGGTCCGTGCACTTAAGGCAAGACCTCCCATCCCTTTCAGGACCTGGTTTAACAGTTGGGCTTTCAGTAGCCGAAAGCAACAAATGGCATCGTTGAAGAACCCTGTACAAGCCGTTAGCGACGACACGACAGCTCCGGCGAGGGGGGAATGGTTCACGGCAACGGTCTTCATTCATCCTGCTCCGATTTTAAGCAGAGAGGACGAACTTATAGCCGCCACTAACCATTTCGTCTTGAGCGAACCCTGACAAGATGGCCTTTCCCCTATTCACCACCTCGGGGACGCGCCTGGTAGGTACTCCCAACCCCCAGGATGCCTCGGTGTATCTACCCCACCACATTCACAATGCGAATCATTAACCCTCCCAATTCTACATAACAACTCTACCGCCTCATACGCGAAACCTACCCTCATTTTCCTAAAATGTGTAACGTTACCGATAAACTTCCTACTCTACCTCCCATTTAAAGTGCCTATCATGCCAATCATTATCAAATTTATCCCTAAGCGCCTTTTTTTAGCTGGACTAGTGGTAAGTTTTATCTTATAAATTCCCACTTGCGTCTAATATGAATGAAGTGCTGCCTGATTTATTGCAACTAATTATGCTGAAAATTATTGCAATGATCCCTTGATTTAAACTTTTGATTATATATTTTAATACTCCTATTATAAACAACAAAAATCACCCCTGTACCACCATCACTCTTCGACTTATCCGTGAAAATTCTAAACCTTCTCCAAAAGTGCTTATAAATTTATTATAAGTAATATTTCTTATTTCCACGGAATGAATTCGGTCCCCTATATCTACTCACCTTTCTAAATCGCCCAGTTCTAATCTAATGCCCGTTATCGTAATTATACCTTCAAACCCTATTTTATTCGCGTCCCTACGAAATTTAAGCTCCCTCAAATGTAAATCTATTAATATACCCGAAATAACGCAAGCCGTTAACAATATTTGTGCCCCGATTAATTTATTTGTTTCTATAACTTTATACGCGCCGCCCATATTGCTCCCGCGTGTAATATTATCGGTTCGTACTATATACTTTTTCTAACCTAACAGTTTTAACAAAATTCACTACTACTGCATCTATGGTTAATTTACCCCCCCCCCTCGCCCCAAATTGATCTACATTCATAATATTTTGTGATCGCATAAATGGTTCTATTCTATTTATAATTAAGCCTAACGCCTTTCTGATAACCGGTAAGACTAATAGGTCTATAACCACTTGGATCTGTCATATCAGTTTTACACGGTTTAATTGGAAAAATGCCTGTATCCAAACATATATAATACGTATCCAAACGTATATTAAAAAAGTTTCGCAAAAAATACAGTACTGCCTCATAAGCCTTTTACTGAGAAAAATATTTAATAATCATAAATAAAAATATAATTATCGTAAGTTCAGCGGAATAGGGGACAAAAACACAAATTACTTAGCACTAGTAAAAAAAGAGATCCTAAACATTGATACTAACAAAAAGCAATCTAAGTTACTTACGATCTGTTTCATACCGGTAACTTATGAAGTTACTTATGATAATTGAACTGAAGTAGTTACCCAAGGAATATAGGTATGCAGTTGCGGTATGTAAAGGATTTGCTCATGCTAAGTAGTAGGTGTATTACTGCGAGTGAACTATTCTATAACGGCTATCGCACCTTGATAATTAATACAAGCTATTTGGATTACTTATGATAAGGAAACAGTATCATTAATACGTGTTCACTAAATACCCAATATATAGAAGGTAATGATTTGCTACAAATATGCAATACACTTACCTTAAATTTGTTGTTCAATGATGATTAGTGTACGAAACGAGGAGGTTTAGTAAATATTTATTCAATAGCTTACTGTGTACTCTATGTGAATAACTGGTAACGTAGAAATAAAAATTGAGGGTCTATATCTCACAAAACGCTATTAGGTAAGTGTTTGCGACTAGTTTCGTGCCTAACAGCACATCTTCAGGCCAGAAATGGTAATCAATGTTAAGTTAGTTTTGGACAGTTTTTAACAGTGATTATATATTAATTCTGGCCTAAAGATTAGACACGAAACCGATCCCAAGCCGTTAACATACAGAATTTTGTGGAATATACATCCTGATATTTATTTCAACGTTGTACATTTGTGAATTTCATACATATTTTAAGACTCGTTTTAAGATGGTACAATGTTAAACAGCAATATGGAAAGATGCCTTATATTCTCCTTTAAACTGATAAGGGTGCAGTAACAAAAAGCGCATGGCACCATACTCATCTGTTACCAACTTGCAAATTGTAAAAGAAATCTATATAAAATGTTAGACAATGAGTTAGTATAATTTATTTTAATATAAATAATAGAAACGCAAAGTGTTAATAACCATGAAAGAAAAACATAATTGTTTCTTTACCGTATGCATATGCTTTAAAATGCAAATACTTTAATTTAAACTATATCGTTAATGATTTTACTAGCTACTTAACATGTAACTTACAATCAGTTTTCAATATTATCTCATGTATGTACCATCTTTAACAAATTATTGAACCTCCACAAATCTTCGATTATTTATACAACCGCAACTATAAGTACTGCGTACAGAGCAACGCGTAATTTAGAATTGTTTGCAAATAATTTTTAATTACTATTTCACTGTGCTGCAGCTTCGATTGCACTAATAATCGAAGATATGTGAGGCTTAGATTCGTATTTAATTTGCTAAGATGGTACTTAATTATTTAAGAAAAAAAGTAGTATTATTAGTAATAGTTTTATTTTGAATAGGACAAGCACAGTGGCTACCTGATACGAATGTAATGTAATATTTAAGCTACATAATAACACCAAAGAACAAGTAAGTAACCGAATAACCTGAACAGACGTTTTAAAACAATAAGCTTTAGAAGGATGACAATTACTCCAACTGATTGTAACTGATGAAATGTATACAGTCTAATATAACAAAAAGCCAAGTTGGCAACTTAAACCAAACTCAAAAAAACCACCCCTAAAAAGGGGATAATAATGATAATTTTGAGCTGAGTGAACGAAATTAGTCCTTGTTTTTTTATATATATAATGCTCATAATCAGTGTTTACTTACATATGTTTTTTGAACGTGACACCTTAAGTAATTCCTGAGAACAAAAATATTGAATTTTTCCACCCTTATCTTGAATGGGGTGGCACCGATTGAGCTAATTTTTGGTATTTACAATGTGTGTAATAGTATCTAGTACTCATTTGCTTTAATTTCAGCTCGGCAGCTTTAGGGGCACTTTTCAATGGCTTATTGGGGTAGAGCCTTTGTGGAAATACCTATTTAATGCAAATAACTAATATGATATAGTATAATATGATATATTATAATTTGATATTGCAAACTCCAAACACTAGATTATCTCTTCATTGCTCTGGTGACTCGATGTACTGAAATAGCATTTTTGTTTTTGGTTGAGTGACAAGCAGCCATATTTTAGACTAACTTGTAAATTGAGAAGATACCTATCTAATATAAATAACCAATATAACGTATCATAATTTACCGTAACATATGTTTAAGTTGCCAGAAAAAAAATCTCTAAGTAACTTGATAAAATTGTAGTTACACGAACAAGGTACGTTCGATACAAAAAGAAAGGACGAAAACGAGGACTTCATCCTTTTTATAGGCAGTTAATCACCGTAAAACTCTTTATTCGCAAGCGACATTCAAAACATTCCCAGTATGCCTTTTAAAATGTTCCGAGTACGTCGAATTCGAAACATAATAGGCGTGTTCGAAATTTTATTACATTAGTGACTTTTTATTTTGTGTCCAGGGTAAGCACGTATTTCCTCCCTGTCTCTTTCTTCCGAACGGGATACCGAATTTGGCGTGTCCTTCCTCCAAATCACTCCTTCAAATGTCGCAAGAAAATCTGAGTAAACGTCATGTGGATAATTAAAAAGGTTTAATGTGACGCTTTGCTATTTACAATTTCTTTCGCAGAATAAATAAAGGATGAAGTGCAGCAAAGTGTGGCAAAATAATCCCCATATATTTATTTATACTTACATTTTTTTCCATATTATGCTTAATATACACATATTTAAAGTTACAAAGAAACATCTATCCTACATTGCATGCAAAAGTGTCTTAAATCGACGAGGCGAAGTATTCCCAGAGTATTGATGTATACAGAATGAATATTGACATAATGAAAATTCAATTGCGACAGTCGTTTTTCCATTCAATTAAGTGAATTCGATGTCATAATAATTTTATCTACAATCAGTCGATTATTTTAAACTACAAATAACGTCATTATGTTGAGTTATCAAACTTAGCTATTTCTAAAAAAGAACCATAAATTATTAACAAGTTTATTTCAGAATGTGTTTCGAAACGCTGTTTATTTATCCATCACGTATTCAATCCAATTTTCTTAAAGTATAAGGCAAGAAAATCGCCCTATTTACTTTCCTTGTAATTCTATTGAATCGAAATCGTGTTGAGATCTTATTGTTAGCATTTCAACGATTAGGTATTACCAGTCAACCAGTCATGTTTGTAATTGCTAACTAATTCTATTTTTATGTGGAGAGTAAGAGAGATTTTAGGAATTTTAAACAAATTTAATCCATTCAATTATTGTTCTTTAGACTAATAAATAGTATTGATTGATTACCTTTAGAATACCGAAACTATACGGGTTAATAGTTAGTAATTATTAGGGTTTGGATTTATATGCATATTACTTCTTATGCAGGTGCAAATCCAAAAATAATGGCATAGTACACACAAGAAAAGATGTATCTTCTTTAATCTACCAACGACTGCGTACGCGCAGATTTGACTAATTATCATTACATTTAACCTTTGCCAGAAACTGCAAAGGTTATATTCTGCGAATGTAATCTGTACTTTACTTTACTCCGGGGCGTTCAGACGGTATGATTTGCAAATACCTAATGTATTGTGTTATTTGCATTTAATTGAATCGCCGCACCCTGCCATGCCGTATTAAGAAATTCTATAGAAATGGCGTGTTCTTATTATGATTGTTTGAAGAAATAAATTTGTTGAAGGCATTACATCCTTTACAAAAAACTTTATAACGTTTATTTTTGAAAGAATTTCTTAGTATAGTTGTATAAAATAATCAAACAGACATAAATGCTAAGCGGCAATCTATATTAAAAGAAGATCGACAAAATAAGAAAAAAAATCATACACATTATTTCAAAAAGTTAAACCAAAGTTGCCTAATAAAATTTGAAAAACGGATGTCGATCGCAATTGTGAAAATCGAAAAAACGAGTATCGAACCATCATCAGGTACCTGCATTTGGAGGGGTTAAGAGGTAAGCAGATTAATGAAGATATGTTTAATACCCTTGGCAATCAATGTCCTTCGTATGCGATAGTGAAAAATTGGATTGCGAGCTTAAACATTTTCCACCGCAGATGAATACCGATCGGGAAGGCCAGTTTCTATACAGGGTGTATCAAATAAAAAAGTAAATTTTGCTTGGGTGTTAACTACACGACATATAAAGCACAAACCCACCAAAACCGGATTTCATCATTAAAGAATAAAAAAAAAGTAAAATTTAGAGCCTAAAATTCTTTAGTCCGGGCCTGATGCAAGGAAACGTCATGTTAAGCACCCGCTAAACGTGGCATTATGTATAAATACATTGCACTCATTTAGTATTATTCTTAATGGTATGCCGTAAGTTCATTTAACGTCATTCTGAATAAATAAAGGCCCTTGTAAAAATAGCAAAACTGAGGCATTTCAAATTTCTTCTTTTTATAGAATAAACATTCCTTTTTTGTTAAGAGCATTCTACGTAAGTCCACAAAGTATTATTTTTAATATCCTGATAAGACGTTCGAGTTTCACCCGATATGCGACTTCAGTAGTTACAAAACACGTAAATACTTTTCTTTTGCTTTGTCGAATCGAGAGTTAGTTGTTAATAAACGGTACCACATGAATCTGAATTATTTCTTTTGGATTTATTTAATCATATAACGCAAAATGAATTGAATCGAATTACACAGAAATAAATGTAGATACAGAAAATTTGCAAACACGCCTTTTTACTATGATGTCGTGCGAAAATGAATCTATTACATTCCCGCGCTCTTGCCGATGCATCAAGCTTCGATTTTTTTTATATGAAATCATGATGGTCCTGAAAAGGATCGTTTTTTCGAGACGGGAAGACTTTAAATAAAATGTTCGAAGTGGCTTGTACTCCAAGCGGCGATCCACACAAAACTAACAGCGGTAATGGCTGAATGATAGTGGTATGTGGGGCAATACTCGGGACAGCATTTAGGTTGGGTACAGGTGCGGCTCTAGCCCAGGGCATTTATAAAATATTTTTTTTCTTGTTAATGCTTGCAGATAGACCCCCTGTGCATTAAGACTTTTTGATTGTTTATGATTACAGCTGCTACATATTATTATATTTACCTCTATATCTGATACACCCTGTATACGTCCCCGAAAATGTTGATGCAGTTCATGACATGATTTTGTCAGACCGTCGAATTGGGCTAAAAAGATTATCTGAGGCACCGAATATTTCATATGAACGCGTTCATCATATAGATTTATATAGTGAACATGAGAAAAAATTCTGCAAAATAGATCCTCAAAAGTTTGAACGTTGACCAGAAGCGTAAAAGGGTGGACGCATCGCGTTCGATCTGTGCTCGGTTTGAAAAAGATGCAGACTTCTTAAGCCGCACTGTTATTGTGAATGAAACTTGGGTAGATTTTACGACTCAGAAACAAAACAACAATCGGTTAAATGGAGACACGCTGGTTCTCCAAGGCCTAAGAAGTTTCGTGTTTAGAAGTCTGCTGGAAAAGTTCTTGCTTCAGTTTTTTAGGATTGCCATGGAGTAACCATGATTGATTTTCTGGATAAGGGTAAACAATAACTGGAAATTATTATTCGACGTTACTGGCAACTCTAGGACAAGAAGTTAAGAAGAGAAGACGTGGAAAATGGTCCAAAGGTGTTCTATTTTTGCAGCACAATGCCCCTGCACACAAATCGCATATTGCCATGCAAACAATTCGTGATTTAGGGTTCGAATTACTCGAACACCCGCCTTTATTCACCAGATATGGCTACGTCTATCATCTCGTTCTTCAACTGGAAAAAAGGTTAAAAGATCGTAAATTTTCTTCCAACGAAGAGGTGATAAGAGTTGTGGAGCCCTGGTTTGCAGAGCAAGATAAAAATTCTTTTTGGAAGGTCTAGAGGCGTTGCAGGTTCGTTGTACTAAATGTATCCTATTAAGAGGAGAGTATGTTCAATAATAAAATATTTTGACTTGCAAATTTTGTATGCTTCTACAGTAGGCTAAGAATTTTTCAATACATCCTTGTAATTTCTGCATAAAGCATAGATTAATATTTGGATGTTTTGTCTTTAAATTTTAAAATTAAGATACTTCAACTTACAGTAATATTAAGAATATAGACAAGACAAAAAGTACGTAATTGTAGTTATTTTATTTTTCGAGAGATATTTTCATAGAAATTTTTCTCTTTCAATTGAATGAGAAATAAGGATTGTGGATATCTATTTTTTGATATAACAGTATGTACCATTTTTAACAAAATTAAAGCGAATTGAAGCTCCACTAATCGTTGAGTATTTCGAATGTTCGATTAGTTCGAACGTTTAAGGATGTATAATATATAAAGAATGAAACGCTCTGTAATTAAATCTATATTTTTCATTTGCGACACATTTCAAAAGTAGAAAACTATGTAGTAAGCCTTTTTATCTGCGTTTTTGATGTTTTAATTGCATATGTCCTAAATATAAGTGAATATTATATGCACATTTTAAAGATTTTTGTAGCATATAAATCTGAGCATTAGTAATCATTTATTCAATTGTATCCTATAACGGTAATTTAGATTAATAGTTATTACTTGCGAATATGCAAAGTTTATATTTAAGAAAACGACTGGGATTACTAATTTCGGTGTCCACGAAGACGTACTGGAGGTCGCATTTCTCACATAAGATCACGGAATGCCACCGGTGTTCGCAATACCTTAACGATTTATTTATGTCAATTGAAGACGATGTGTGGCCCGATCGAGAAAATTTGGACAATAGCCTGGGTATTCCGGGAAGGTGGGTGATAAAATTTTCAACGACGCGGTAGATAATCAACGTCTAAATTCACGTGTGGTTCGCATTCTCCACCGCGAAAGCTCATCCTAAAAACGTCAATTAAATAAAGTTATTTAAAGCTTTCTGAGCTTCCTTAGCCTTGGGAGGTACTAATTTTGTTAATCATGATTGAACTTCAACTTGAAATGGTTTGTTTTAGGTTGTGTTTCTTGTTTTGTGTATAATATTTAGCTTTAGCTGACACGAAATATAGTAGCAATTTGTCTAGAACTCTAAAGATAAAACCAAACTGTTCGGTCATAACCACTTGTAATGAAAAATTGTCGACTTCATCGGTAAGAAATTTCGTTTAATTTTTTTTCGTTTTAGATGCTCACTGAATAGTTAGACGTCTTTTGGGATTTTGAGGGGGAGTTAAGACGAAAGGGGCGTTTTCGAGGCATTGCTCCTTTGTGAGCGATAAGGGGACGGTGGGTATGAGGCCTTAACCTTTTTTTTTGTTGTTGATCGGTGTAATTTCAATTCCCTTTTTTTAAGAGTAATGTATCTAATCATTGCAATGAACTCCGTGTACTTTGCTATTAAAAATTCTTTCAAGTCAAAAAGTCCTTATCAAAGCACAACGCATATATAATTCGCGTCTCAACAATACGTTGGTTTTTACGGTTTCTAAAAAGGAGTTTTTAATAATAATTATTACCTATGAGTCTACGAGTATGTCTTTTTTTTCAGCTTGTATAAAATATAAATGCAGGATAACAAGTATTTAGTATCAGGATTGAATAAAACGAAAGTATGTAATCACAATCTTTGCATATATATACATACAATTAAGTGTTGTCGTATCCTGAAGTGATCTTCTTCGTAAAAAATTGTCGTCGGCATAGGATAATGATTTGTTAATAAAACAACAATCTACTGAATAGCGACGTTTCGATTATTAAACATAATCTTTATCAAGCTACAAAAAAAAAGAAACAATTTACATATTACCCGATGCAGCCTCACACCATTTCGATTTGAACCACGTTTTTGATTTTAACGGAGTTAAGATTTTACATTCTGAGAGTAATTTGCAGAAACTATTATTTTTAAAAAAATATTTACATTTATTCAGAGAAGAATAATGTTAACGTTGTTTTTATGTTATTAGACAATTTGTTTGGGAAACAATCTTGTTTATGGTTCTGCAATAATTTTTGTTGGTTGTCATTGATTTGCAATTTCTTGTATTTTACCTTTTGACTGTTGTTTTAATTATTTTAATTAATCTAGGTGTATTGTCTATATAATTTTGATTTCGACTGTGCATTTTAATATGTAGTTTTGTGTATTTGTGTTTTTATTTTCATAGCGCTTTTTTACCTGTACACTTTGCAGTTAATATTATATATATTAATATTTTTGCCACATTTTCACGTTATCACTTAGCTAGAATATGCATACACTCCATTCAATACATACATTGGTACATTTCTTAAATTTAAGTAGATTAACAAAGAATGTTTAAAATTGTAATGTATTGTTATACCATTCATTCACTTTTAATATACTTTAGGTATGTTATTTTATCTTCTTTTTTAATCAAGTGCATCGTATAATATGTAAATTGTTTTTTTGTAGCTTGATAAAGATTATGTTTAATAATCGAAACGTCCCTATTCAGTAGATTGTTGTTTTATTAACAAATCATTATCCTATGCCGACAACAATTTTTTTCGAAGATGTGGGTGATTAGTGATTGGTGCGAGATAAGATCCGCATTGTTCGATTAATTGTCTCGCCCATTGTGACTAGTAGGGTCTGTTGTCTATTGTAGGGCGGATGTTATCCTAAAGTTCATCCACCAAGTTCAGGCCCTTGAAGTAGCTCAGTTTCCTTCTCAATTACCTTGACACTTTTACGGTCTAGTTCAAGCAGTTCCTTGGGTCTGACATTATTAGGTAAGATACACTCCTTCGCATGCACTAAACTAGGACAGTTGTTCCAGTACTGGAGCAATTTCTCATTTGTCCAGAATTTGATTTGTTGTATAGCTACCGTAGGTACCATGCCAATGGCAGGTTCTGATCCCTGAAATTACTCTCTTTTTCGCAAGGATAGTACCACGACATAGAGCCAATGGACTAGGAGATCTTGAAGACAGCCCCCAAGATTTTGCAAAATATGCATCGGCATGTCCACAAGGATATTCTTGTCTTGTGATTGTTTCCAAATACGGATTCCAGGGTAGGGTCTTATGAAATAAAATGCAAATGCAAGCTGTACACCTTGAATAGTGAGAGCGGACACTCTCTGTCTAAGAGGATTAGAAACATTTTCTCCAAATAATATTGTTAAAATTCTACCACATGTTCTAATAAACATAAAATAAGCGAAATATATATTTTTAAATAAAGCCGTCGATTTAATAGACCTTCATATTGCTACAATTTTTTGCGAGGATATTTCCCTATTTATTTTATTGCATGTATTTTCTTATCATCTAAAGAATACGCCGCGCCGTCATTGAAACTACAGTGTATTTTATTACTCTATAGCTGTATTCTTTCTACCAAAAAACTTACTTATGTATTAAACAAATTTAGATCATACTAAGATCTAAACTTAGAATTCCCATTCTTTTAAGTCTATACTTGTGGTAAAAAGAACGTGCAAATATTTACTCAGTGAGTTACTTAACCTCATTTATGTTGTAGGCAATTGTAGTCGTTGATCGTGATGACATAAACCTAACCGCAAATAAGTTGAAGGAACGAACTAAGTCAACTAAGCCCGGTAAAAAGCAAGCTGAGTGAAGGGTAAGGAGGGCGGATGCTGTCTGATTTGGTTAAACTGAGTATCCAACAATAAAAAGAACAACTCTTTTTAATTATACTGTTAAGACGAACTTAGAATCTCACTTTAAAGTGGTAAAAAGAATATAGCTTATGTATAAGCTTCTTTTTCTCTCTATTTATGCTTCTGTTTAAACCTTGAATCAATTCATCCTGTTGAAATACGTTCCCTGAAAGCTTTGTTTACATCAAAAAAATTCTAAAATTCTCAATTGCTGGTGTCCCGATTTTTGCTGCGAGATGTGTACATATATGCCATAGTTACTCAAATTTTCATTGGTTTTTGTATTCAAACGTATTTAGTAGTTATAGTTTTCGGGAGTTTGTTGAACTTTCTGTAGATTTATATAAGGAATAAAATGTACTATTATTTGAAGTAAATACAAATAAAACGGTATAAGAACAATTCTATATCATCATTGACATTACATTCTTTGAGTTTGATGTACCCAGTCGACTATGCATTTAAGATTGTTTTCCTTATAAGATTGCAAGAAAATCTATTTGAATAAACATGTTAATAAAATTGAACTATGTGTTTCCAGACCATATCAGACGATCTATTATGTCTCGAATGAAACCTAGACCTTAATAAATACGTTTACAGAGACAACTCTATGATGTACGAATGTAGAGCATGTTGTGTATGGGAATACGAGAAACTGTAGACGATGAGACGGTTTGTCGGTCTATAATCGTTCCGTTAATTTGTTTAACAATACACCACCGAGCGTTTTAATTAGAGTTTATATGAAAGCTAGTCAACATAGCCGATGCTGGTAGCGAATAATTAAACAAACTGGTCACATTTCTCGTGAACGTTCACAATTAGCATCGTTTCAACGGCGACCATGGCATAAGCGACGCCCATTGGATGATCTTCAATATATTTAATTACCGCAATGGTTCCGTGAACTAATGAACTAAGTCCGTAATCGGTTTTAATTAATGTCTGAGATTGTCGCAATGGGCGCGCTCTCTTCCATATATATATATTTTTAAAGGCTTGCAAAGTTGGAGGGACAGACCTCAACTTACACGGAACAATTAAATGATATCCTGATTAGGCGGCTTTGACTTGCCGAAGAACAACTGAATGCCTGAACGTGTTTATTGTCCCTCGGACTTGGTTGGCAGAACAGACGATATGGTTTTGGAAAATAAACGAAAACGATGAAAGAAAAGCACGCGCTCGAAAAGAAGCGACCGAAATGGACAAAGAAGAAAAGGTAGATCGGTTCGATTCCTTCAGGGTTGACAAATTTGTTGCATGTGTCGGCTAAATGAAAAAAAGGCCACGTGACTACCGTAACATGGTAATTTAAAACACAAGGGATTACGAAATATTTGTTCGTTGCATTCAGCATAAATAATTGTTCGCAGAATAACGTTGCTATATATAAGATATATAATGTAATAAGCAAAAGTATGCAAAGTTGCATTTATTTGCATATAAAATATAACAAAAATTATTGCTATAATAATCACATTATTAGAAAATAAACAAAAGTTTTATAGTAAAGATTTATATCCGTTTTACTTAATATGATATGGTTCAGGTAGAAGACCTGTTTTCACTTTCTTAGTATTTTTGCATCTTAAAAAATAGCGCTATCCTTTTTTTATTTACAGAATTCACGTATTAGTATTAAGCATCACTTATGCGCTGCATGGTCTCGTACTGACAACAGAACGAAAGTGAAGTTGAAGGTTAGATATATACTTTCTTCCCAGCGGAGAGAAACACCTTTCCTCCCTCATTTGAGGGAGAAAAGTTGTACTTTACCTCCCTAGGGCGGAAAGTTGTACTTTACTTCCTTAGGGAGGAAAAGTAAGTGACATTGACGTGATGAAACTGTACATCTTATAATATGTGACATTATTGATGGATGACATTAGTACCTTCGGCCCAGTCTGAGCCCATTTATGAGATAATTCCTAAATTATTAGGTATTAAATTTCGGTTAAACTATTATTAAACATTTTTAAAACGGCGCTAACTTGACAGTTCTCAAAAAATATTTGACAGATTAAGCCTACTATTTATCATGTCACAGGTATATCTTTATTATTTTTAGACATTTGGTTAAAATTGGACTGGCTGGGAAAAATACACTAAACCACGTGAGGAAAGTGCTATTGCAGGCCTTGGGCAATTACAATTTTCCCGCGGCCAGCAATAAAGCACTTTCCTCCCTTGGTTTGAAATGTACTATTGTTCACCGTTATAGTCGTCCTGTTTGTATTTTTGTCGTGTTATTCGTTTTTCCTCTTTATATAATAAATAAATAAATAAATATAATCTTTGCATAAAAACAGTTGTAGCTATTACAGCTGTTTTTATCACGACATTGTATTATTAACGTAAGCATTGTACTTATAATTACTATAAAATTGCCCGTGCTCTCGTTATGATGAAGTCGTACTGACTGCCATTCGAAGTAAAGTATATATGTAGTATATATGTAGTAGTAAGTAATAATGTGGTTAAACATTCACAAGTTTAAGAAATCTTAGAAACCTCTGCTTCATTGTAGGTACTATGCAAAATATTTAAGTAGTATTTTATTCGCCAATATCAAATCCAACAAATAAATATAACCTTAATATCGAGTTAGTAACATGTGAATTCTAATTGGTTCCAATCCTTAACATCACCATTGACAGCTATCTTTTTCAACTCCCTAGAATCATACATTGGGCAACACTGCATGACGTTTCCATAACCTTTGTACTATTTTTTTTAAGGTGTGAATGGACTATAGTTATTTACTTGGTTTTATCATGTTACCAACATCACTATTATCTCCAACACTCAGAAAAATGTGCTAAACCAACGTAAAAGTGGGTTGTAAATATATAAACAACAATAAATTGGGTTAATACTAATACAATACATAAACTGTTAGTGTTGAACTATGCTTGTAAAGATCGCTTCAACACTACTATGTTTTAGACCAACACTTTATGTGTTGTATTATCCCAAATTATTGTCGCTTATGTGTAATTTGATTTTGCGTTGACCCTGTAAGAACATGGCATGCGAGACAAATACAAATACTTATTAAGTAAATAACCATTTAGCTATCTACAAAGATCTAAAAGATCTACTGTTAACATCTACTAACTTTTTTAAAGAACAATTGAATATACCATAGTTTTCACTAATTCGATTGCAGGAGTCACACATAAAGAAAAATGTCGGAACGGTACGAGTAGTGGTTTGAGGCACGTGGAAAGGCAGTCTACTCTATAAGTAATAAGAATCAATTTCACCACACAGTAATTTCAAAAGTAAGTTGGCAAAAAAAAGAAAACAGTGGAAAAATGTAGTGAACAAAGATGTGATAATATATTCTGTTGGGCTACCAGGCTGGAACCGTGTCCTGGATCTTCTTCTAGCCGACGTTTCGTAAGCACTGCTACTGACGTGGAACTGAAAAACTAACACACGCGGACGGTTTTATGTAGGAGTGACGATGACGGTTACGGTTCAGAGGGGCGTGACGGTTATGACTGGGTTATTTGGAAAAGAGGACGCACTTACAGGTGTTGTGTAGGGGATAACCGGGTACATGGTTCAGTCCACGGTTTATGGATTTCAATGAATTTTCGGATTTTATGACCATGGTTTTGAGGATTCCAGGGTAAGATTTTGACAGAACTGAATTGGAATGAATGTGATATTGTTTGTTAAATATTCGAGTGTTTATTAGTAACAGATACAGTATCGTTTTCTCAGGAAAATATCACTGACATCATTTCATGACGATAAGAACACCTTCATAGCAAAACCCTTCACGAAATCACTATGTCAGCGTATTTAACACAAAAATGTGACTTGTTTTTTGGCAAGCAGAAACGGTTAACAGTTAAAAATTGTTTCACTGCACCATACTGGATAATTACTCTTTAGTGTAGAGAACTGTGTTACGCTGTTTTCTTACCTTCTCGCTCGTACTGTATCTATTTTTCCTTACTGTACCTATTTAACGTTTCTTTTATTCGGGGTAACCTTGGGGTGTAACATACTGGTCGCCTACGTGTTATATTGTTGTTGGTTTTCGAGCTCGCTTTGGGTATTGTCACTAGAAGCGGAGGTTATGATTAGTTTTGAGGGTGACTTTTATTTACTACTTTACCGGGATACTGCCGACCTGTGTTTTGTTCAGCTTTATTTCCGTGCCTTTCTCTTGGTTGTTCGTTAATTCCCTTCTTTCTACTGTTTCCTGGGAGAGTTGGTGAGTGCCGGTTGTTTTGTTTACTTCGCCTGTCAGCTGTTTTGACAGCGCGTACGTTGTTACGGCGGTTGTTCGGTAGAGTCGGGGCTACCAACTTCTCTTCCTAAATTTCTCTTCAAGTTATCTTTTCTGCGAGTACTTTGTATCGTCTAGGGAGATGTTTAGAGCGTTTTGCTTCGGGAGTTTCAATTACGTCGTTTCCGCATCGATTTTTCTAGAATTGTCGATTTATCGGAAAAGGTTCGAAACGATCTTCCGGTTTCCTGGTCACTCCCGTGCTGGCGCTTTGAGTGTGTAGGCCTGCGTTTGGTTCGTCCGCAATTGCCATTTTTGTTGGTGTGGAAGTAACGCATTTGAGTATGCGGATTTAAGGGCATTTTGCGAATGTTGCTGCGGAATCGCATTGTTTTGATGGTTTAGGAAATTTTTGCGTTTCGCATCGCTTAGGCGGATTTGGGCATCTGACGACCTACGTTTTCACCGCCCACGTGTTTTGAACGTGAAGTTCCGTGAGCCCTTGGACGCAAGGTACGAGCTTTTTTTTCTGTCTCTTTATGTTTTCTAAGTCTTTGGTAACCGTTACAGGGTTCTTTTGTGTGTTGGGTTTTCCCCACCTACGGGTAACCTACCCACCGTATTATTGTAAGCTGTGAGCCTTTTAAGGCATATTTTACCGATGCCTAATCTCGAGGGGGTGATGTTTTCTCCCTGATTGGACCTTTGGTGCTGTCCAACTCGAACCTGCCATCTGGGGTCTAGTCACCGCCATCTGCTGCCCGTTTTTCTTTTGTGCGAGTTCACCGAGCCTGGAGACAGACCCGAATTCCTGATCGGGGGGGCCGTCAATGCTGGAAGCCGGCACGTTTCTTCAGGGACGCCAGCGAAACGAGTCAGGCCTGTGTTTTTAAAATTTTTACCTAGTTATTGCCGTTAGTTACCTTTGAATGCTCGCCTAAACGGCAGCGTAGAGCCATTTTGTTTTTTTCCTGTGTAAAGAAGCCAACTAAGGCATCGGGGGCTCATGTTTAGTGTTTTTTTCCCTTCAGGATATTACGTAATTGTTTATATATTTATATAGATTTTATTTTAAACCTTGTATACATATTATCGTTGTCGGATGTGGTTGAGTGTTAAATTCACCACGGTGGAGATATTGTTAGCGCTAGACTGCGATGATCATCACGTTACGCGTGCGAAACCCATCCGTATGTAGTTGAGATTACTTTTGTAATCTGGTTACGTTTATTTAGCTTTAAGGAGCTCGACATTTATTCGAGCCCGATTTATTTTGTCTGTACTCGTCTACATTATACACATTTATTTTTCCGGAATAATTACTACCTTTAACATTTCTTTTCCTTTGAATTGCGCAAATTTACTATATTCAATAACTTATTACTACATTACCACGTAAATTGTAGTTTCGTTTTTCTTACTTTTCTTTCGTCCTGCTGTTACGCTGACTTCCCCCCTGTGTTTTACTATCTCCGAATTTCCCGTTTTGACGGACGCCTCGACAGGGTAATTCTTAAAGCGGGTGGCGCCTTGAATTTCGACCTTTTGTTAACCCACCCCCGTCTCCACTGAAGCCGGCGGGACCCTGGATGACAGGTAAGATCTTGGACCTTCCGGAGGAGTCAGCAGTAATTTGGTTTGTTTTTATTTTTGGCGAGTAAGCTGGTTGGCGTTATAACTGACATATGTTCATTTGAAATTTCTTGTTCAAAATCAAGGGCGCTATAATATGTATATATACAATTTCTGCTGAACTACCCTACAACGGTTATTGATGATAGATTTTAACGTATACTATGTAGGCATGTATGTAGAACGTTGCACATGCATTCTTTTTTCATGTTTCTTTCTGCCAGTTTGGAATAAGTAATCAGAAGGGTTTGCTTATTAAATATTCTATTTCCTGTTTATAAAATAAAATAAAAATATAAACCTAAAAAGTTATTATTGCTTGCAGATTTTTGTAATCTAATTTGCAAAATTCTGTTTCGTATTATACTGAATAACCCCGAGGATATATTCGTATTATTATAGATGCACATTTCTTGCAACGCAAATGCATGTAATATATATGCTACTGAATAAAACGTGCGCAACTTGGTTAATCTTTTTGGTCACAGTGATTCTGAAAGTGCACGTAGTTCAGCCTGCCAATTCTTTTATGTATATCGTATGCATTTTGAATATATTTCACGGATTGCATAATTTGCCATAGCGAGCATTAAGAAACAGGTACTTCTTAATATATATCCTTAAAATGCAACAGGAGCGGACTAAGGTTGTTTAACGTTTAAATTCCGAAAAAATAGAAGTTTATGAATATAAGTAGGTAATAATTAACACCAAAATATTTAGACATTTTGAAGTACTCGTGGTGCAAATGTGAAGGAATAACTTGGATCGCTTAAAAACTCGTGTAGAATTTTGTTTTCGCTGCAGTTGGAAATAAATGTCGTATTAGGTTCGTCGGCTGAGGTTATACCAATTACACTGGCCATATTTTATCTTTGTGAGATACATATGTAAAGACGGAATTTTCTAAACTGTTTTACTTATGAGTTAGGGTAGAACGTATAGCCCCAACGAAAAGACCTATAGTGTGTTGTTCGTAGTGCAAGCAATACGAGTGTTTTCAATATTCTTATACTCACTGTAAGAAGCCGTTGTGAATTTACACCTCATTCTGGGTAAAATATTCACCTGCTATATAGTTCTCTACACATGAGATTATGACAATTTTGCGGTCAATTCAGAAACACTGCTATAGACTTTTATGTAAAAATGCATTTATTATAAATATTAGATTAACGCTTTATTAATTCTGGAAATAAAATGTGTCTTGGAACTCCATGTTTTATTTGTCGGTTATATTAGTCTATATATTTTTTGCGTGTATGCAGTAGGTGATAGATAAAAATACAAAAAGCCAAAAGGCTGCAGTGTTTCCAAAGACTTCAGGTCAGATGGTTCCTATACCAAAAAAAAAGGTGTATAGATACAATTCTTTTTATGAAACATCACTTTTATTTGTTTATTTTTTAATGTAAAAATACAAAATGATAAATACCAGAATAAATTAGATATACGGATAAACATTTTGAAAGATAGTTATTTTTTATGCTAGTATATTGCTATGCACTCGGGGATTTTGGGCGGAATTACAAGTAAACGAGGATAAATGCACATTTTTGCCCGTGAGTGGAGATAATGTATAGTTCAAATAAAAGGAACCTTAGGAAAACCATTTGCGCATTAATGTAAATGTTACACACTGAGCCAAAAATTGGTGAAACAATGAAAAAAATCATTGTTCACATAAATAATGCATTAAAATTGGTCTAAAGAACGAGTTTATCAAGAAGATTTTATTAAATGACAAGGAAATTTATTGAGTACTGTATTATCGAAACCAAAATCATTGAAAATGAAATGACATCTTCTCAACACCAATTTTGCCTTAACAACTTTATTTGGTTCACTGAATGACCGTGAGTTATAGAAACTTCAGTAGAAGGATGAAGAAAGACATAAATACAATCAATTCAATTTGTAGATATGCTAATCGCAAGCAGTTAATTTGATGTATGCTATTTCCTTCACTCAATTTACTGTTGAGCAGGCGTTTGCAGGTGTGTTCAGCACTTCATTTGAGTTGCAGTAAAAGTAATATTAAAATTAACAAAATTGATTATCAAATATTAGCGATTACTAGAAACATCAAAAGAAAAATGCCTAGGCAATTGACTGTGAAGCCACCATGGCATGCAAGCAGCCTACCAGGTATCAGGAGTATTCCTCCGAGTACAAATTCCTTGACCTTGAACCTACATCTCAAATAGGGTGTGAACCTGAAGTTCTGTACCCTTTCATCTCTGATAGAAGCGGCACGATCAAGCCGCTGGGGGTGGGTGTTTGGAAGTAACTTGAGATAAGTTACTCTTAAGGGAAGTTTGGTGATCGTCATTTGAATCTAAACCGAACCTAAGTGATTTATTTGGAATTTTTACGTCACTTGAAAGTGTTTGAAGGCGGTCGTCAGGTTTTTGAACGTTAGATGTTACTCTAAGAAAACATCTAGACGACTGACTCGTATAAGTGGAGGTGGACGATCCTGGAGTTCCACGACCACCTGAACCAAGAGGTTTTCGCTGAGTTGGGCGCGAGCCCAAGCAGAGTTGAGGGTTTGCTTAAGGATGTCTCGGAGGGTCGAAATTTGCAGATCTCGATGAATCTGCTCGTTCCTTACGGAACAAGGTGCCTGCCCGATTAGCCTGAGTGTCCTGTTTTGAAGTGCCGCGATGGACTTCAATCTGGTAGGGGCCAACGATGCCCACGCAAACGCGCCGTAAACCAGGACATGCCTCAAGAGTAGCAACTTGTTTGCTAGGTGAAGGGGACACTTCGCCCTAACATTGGGAGTAACGAGTTACGTGCAGTGAGAAAACGAGTTCTGAGCTCGGAGCTCTGCTTCGACCAGGTGAGACGCCTGCCGAGAAATAGATGCCTAGGTACTTAACCTGTTGGTTCCACGGTAACCTGACGTTTCCCACGCGGATGCGCGTCTCAGAATCACTTCTCCTCCTCGGGAATCCAACCGCAACGCACTTGGATTCGTTAAAAGGCAGCATCGAGAGCACCAGCGAACGAGGCGGTTGGCCTGAAGGCGCCCACAAGCCAACCTCTCGCTCCTGCTTCTTGCGTAGATGACGGTATCACCCGCATAGATAGCTAAGTGCGTGCCAGGCTCCCGAGGAAGGTCTGCCAGAAGCAGGAGGAAGAGACGAGGTGCCAATAGCGATCCCTGCGGTACTCCGGCGAGGATATCGCGGGAGCCGTAACGAATGCCGACTGTAGTACAAATTCACTATCATCGGTATAGGATTATCCTCGATCTCCCACTAGGATATCATGAGTTTAGATGTACGCCCTCTAAGGGGCATACGCCAAACTCTCATTTAGTTAGCGACCGCGGCGTAAGCCGGTAACGCAACCAGTGACTGCTGGGCACCTTTCATCAAAGCATGTTATCTGTTCGTTCTTGCTATAAATTGCAAAAAAATAAAATAACGGAGAGCATATCATTAATAACTTCATGCGTTCATATGGTGAATAATTTTTATAAAAATTGTGCGTAAAAATAACATTGTATGTTCATATTCATATTATTATCAAAATTATATATTTGGACGTATGAAACGTTATGGACTCATGTAAAATGATTTGTTATAATAATGAAAACGAATTTATTTCACTAATGAATCTGTTATTACTTAATCAGATTGTAAATAATATTTTATCATAATAATGACACACAAAAGCATCTATTACTGGTATGTGTAAAGTATGGCACAGATGAGGTTCATTACGGACACCAATTGTAAAAGAACTAGTAGACTTACATATCCATCCATAATTTTCAAATATTTGGAATCTTTAGTTCAACCTTTCCTAGGTTTTGATGCAGTACATATGTTCCTATCACCTAGTATAGCACAAATGCATAAGCGAAATCATACTTGGTTATCTGTAAAGGAGCAAAAGCGGTGAAGTGCAAGTGGTCTAAAATCTGAATTACTGTGTGAAGTGTAAATATGGAGAGCGTGATTTAATCCACTAATGCTAATCAAGTTCTGACATAAGTTATTCGCTCATCGCTGTTAAATAATTCTCTAATTCTTTTCCCCCTCAATTAATGATTATGTTATACTTCAGCGTATTCGGTTTTGCTTTACGTAAATAATATTGTTTTTCGTTCCTGCAACAGAAAATTTTGGTTCGTCATATGCAATCAAACAGTATTATTAAGCTGCATTCAGAACTAGCTAACTAAAATTTAATAATACTGTTTGATTGTATATGACGAACCAAAATTTTCTGTTGCAGGAACGAAAAAAATTCTTAGGTATTTGTTATTAGTACAACAAATTTGAATTGCGGCAATGCTAGCAAGTGGTTAATCGAACCTTTTGAAATGTATTACATGGAAAATATTTTGTTGAAATAATTTAATTATGATACCCAAAGAGATACTATCTCCGTTTTTCTTGTTCGATTAACAATAATTATAAAATTAACTCAACAATAACTTTTACAATTTGATTAAATTAACAAATACTGTGCTTGTTTTAAATAAACCTTCTAACTAAATTATTTATTTGATTGAATACAGACATACACATACATGTTAACATATTTGGTTGAAAACAACAAAATCGTTTTGTTTTTTTCGTGCAAATATGGGCATTTATTCTAATATTTCTGAAAATACATGTGGTGCACAATCGTACTGATAGCCCTCAGTCTCCACAACCGAAAAAGTAACTGAATTTATTGCTTTAGGTTGGTCTATTTAACCGCATTTATAGTTGAATGAAAAAAAGAAACAATACCCAAGTAACAAAGACCTGCAAGAAATTGCTGCATACAACTTGTAAAAACCCTGCAAAGATGTGTAAACCTGCATTTTGTCGCCATTTAACCTACAATAGCAGACTTAATCTGCACATCATCTACAACATTAGATGACATGTAAATATTCTGCATATCACCTGCATAGACTGGAGAAAAATGGACAAGTAAATGCTTTACTTGATAAAAAATTATTTACAATAGATAAAGTTTTACTTGGAACTATTCTCGTTAATTAATACCTGCAACCAAACCCATTTTCCTGAATGCAAGTTGTTGCTGTAAATAGTGTTTTCATTAACGGCTATTACACAGCGTACCTGACTAATTTGTGGTAAGTAAAGTATTACTGATGACTACTGGTTCTGTATCTAACTACAGCACATGGTTAGTAGAAGTAACAACAATGCTGATCGCTATTAAACTCATGTATTTTCTTAAATACACAACTATGATTATTTGAGTTTTGCTGCTACCCCGTGATTGTTTTACTATTCCTGATTGACTAATGCGACGGAGTAATAAAATAGTCCCCGAGACTGCCACGTGTGCAAGCGCGGGCTAGTGTCAAGTAAGAGTTACGGACGTGGGGAAAGGTCGTCGAAAAAGAGTGGCCAAGGAGTACGGCCATTGTAGGCCAGTAGGAACGCAAATATATTAAAAATACCGTGTATGTTAACTCAAAGCCCCATCCTTATAAAGAATCCCAGCGAAAGAAGAAGTACCGAGTCTATAAGCAATCGGATGTTTCAAGATTACAGTTTTAAACCACGTGGTGGGATATTTGAATTCCCCATCATTGTGATGATATCTGTGCCCGCTGGTGAAGTTAAAGTGTGGACGCCATCGCTAGTGATCCGACAGTCCAAGTGCCATCTGCAGTTAGGGATACCCCGACCATAGAACCCCGACGAAGTAGCCGTTTTCGAGGCGATCACTGGACATAACCGGCACATATGTCGACACAGGATCAACTCGCCGAGACAACGCCCAGCGCAAAGAACCAACAGAAACCGCAAATTTACCGCCTAGTATATATTTCTTTGTTTGTCATTAGTTGTAACTTCAAAGCCATATTTCTCTTTGTCCTTGTTTAGATTTCAATAATTTCAACAACTAAATAACGTTTCAAGGGGGGCCGATTTACCTTATCTTTTACTATTGCTTCGTTAATTTTTTCATTATTAAGGAATATATTTTATGAGTCATTACGTTGTAAATTGTTTAAAAAAAACTGTTGTTAAAGTGAAACAATAATTTCTTTCATATCAAGGTAGTCACTGTGTTTGTCCTATACAAAATAAACTATTACTAATAATACTTTTTATTTAAATTTATATTAATAATTCACTAAACTTCCTCGTTTCCTGCACTACCTATAAGTTGAAACAACAAATTTAAGGTAAATATTATTGTATAATTATAGCAAACCATTACTTTCTATATATCAGGTATTTAGTGAACGTGCATTAATGATACTGTTTCCTTATCACAAGTAATCCAAATAGTTAATCCAGTTATTAATTGAGTTTAATAATGAAGGTGTGACAGCCATTATAGAATAGTTCACTCATAGCAATACATCTACTTGTCATGAGCAATCTTTTACTTACCGCAACTGCAATATATTCTTTGTTTACTACTTCAGTTTTAATTAGTCATAAGTGACTTCAATAAGTTCGGGTATGAACAGACGTAATTAACTTAGATTGCTTGTTGTTAGTATCAGTGTTTAGGATCTTTTTTTTTTAACTAGTAATCTGTTTGTTTTTGTCCCCTATCCAGCTGAACTTTTTACTTACAATAATTGTATTTTTATTTATTATTACTAAATTTTTTTCTCAGTGTATTGATAATAATTGCGGGGAGCATCTGCATAAGGCATTTAGTGACAAATAAGAAGTAAAATTAGTCTGCTATAGTCGTTAATAAAGTGTCTAACATTCCTGAAACATATATAATAATGGTTTGTAGATTACTAACACCTGCATAAGCTCTTCATATCATTTTTATTGAAATAGCCTGCAATTCATTGTCTAAAAACATAATTTGCAAGCGGTTTATGCCAACCACTTGCATATGACCTGCTAGGCCGGCATATAATTTCCATAACCTGAAAATACGATTAACGTTCAAAGATATTCAAAAACGTCGTTTAAAATGGAAGGAAAAGCTAAGTGGAGGAAAATAAAAAGAAGTGGAACATACCGTCGAACAGTGCAACAATATCGAGCAAAGTTTTCAAAATCAGAAAAATTACTAATACCGCTAATAAACACTATATATGATATGGACGAGTGCAGTACTACATTAACAGAAGAACCTAATAACGACATAGCGGTCTCGACAATTGATAACTCTGAAAACGGATTTCCAATACAAACGAGTTTGAGAATAATTTTCTGCATATAGATATTTTTGAAATAGATAAGAATGAAGGAAACAGCTTACAGTCAATCATAGTACTGAATCGTTTTTAAGGAATTGGGCTATTGAATACAATATATCACATATTGCTTTGAAACCATTAATATTAACGTTAAATGAGAAATATAATGCTAAATTACCAAACGATCCTCGCACCCTCATGCGTATGTATCTATAAAGTATTTAGTTTATTATTTCTCTTTAATTTTTGTTAGTATTTCAAGCCAGGCAGCTCGTGTTTTTTTTTTGTTCAGGAACTCCGGCCCATAAAGCAATGATTAAAAATATAAGTGGTGGAATGTATTGGCATCAAGGATTTGAATTGTGCCTCCGTAAATGCTTTCATAACTTACAGGAGCCATTGTTGATTAAAATAAATATTAATATCGATGGATTGTCTGTATTTGAAAATGGCACAGACCAATTTTGGCCTATTTTATGTAACATTTACGAAATGCCACATATATATTCAGCCAATGATTATGGGACTTTTTTATGGCAAAACAAAGCCTAAAATGATTTCAGAATTTATTCAACCGTTTATAGATGAAGTACTCCTAGTCGTAAGATCAGGAATTTCAATTAATGGCAATTCTTTAACAGTTGTCATTCGTGCTTTTATTTGTGACTCGCCTGCGCGAGCTTTTATTAAACGGTATATATACCAATATAATGTATCTATTGTATATGGACTTACTTTTCCAGGAGTTGTTAATTTTAATAACCAGAATGGTTGTTTGAAGAATTGTACAAGAGGGTTCTACTCCCCAACAACAAGGCGTAATATTTTTCCTCATATAAACTGTATTAGAAGAACAGATTCAGGTTTTCGCTCACAAAAATACAAAAACCATTACCAATTTAATGGTGAAAATCATGTTATCACCACACCGTTATTAAGGTTACCAATTGACATGTAGAGGACGTAATTGTTGCTGATAGTTTACACTTGTTACATCTTGGTATAACTAAAAAATTACTTGCAGCTTACAAAAATGGAACGAATGGAATGAATATACCAAAATGGTCAGATTATGCCATAAATGAATTGTCCCAAATAATGATGAAGATAAAACTTCCAAGTGAATTTCATCGAACTATTCCAGGTATAAATTACTTAACACACTGGAAGGCTTTTGAATGTAGTGTGTTCTTAATTACATTGCGATTGTAGTATTGAAACCTTTTTTGCCAAGCTCACACTATCAAAACTTTTTAAATTTATTTTGTGGTGTCACTATTTGTTCGACGAACTACCATCGCTGTTTTTTGATAATCGCTCAGAAAATGTTCGATACATTCATTAAAACCCATTACAGGCTATTTAGGAGTGTAACAATGAATATCCACAATTTGCATCATGTTGTTGGTGAAGTCAATCGCTTTGGGGCTTTACTAAGTTTATCTTCCTATCCTTTTGAAAACCATCTATTTAAAATCAAATTAATGCTCAGAAGTGGACGATTTCCCTTAAGTCAGATTGCAAACAGGTTTTCTGATATTACATTAAATCAAATTGATTATCATACTCAATCCACTATAGCCTACATACATTTGCTAATAAACTGCGTTATTTGAAATGCCGGTCAAATACAGTAGCTTTACAGGTTATTTGGTCTGCATAAATGCGTTCCAAAAAATATTTCGTATGTTCATTTGCAGTTATTTAGCAGAGCATATATGCAGGTGAAATTGTTGCTTGGGTATTAAAGGAACAATTCTGATTGTTAATTAAAACAAGTTTTTATACTTTAATCTAGCTAAACAGAGTCAAGTTAAATTCCGTCTCTATGGAACGCGACAAATTGTTTTGGTTTAATTCAAATTTTGATCATGATAGCCCAAAGAATTCAATAAAGAGTATTAAATATCACAACTTTTCTGAGCGTTGGCATACAACAATATGAAGTAATGATTGGGAAATTTTAGCTAAATAATTGAATAAACAGTACCTTCACTAGTAGGATTAGTTTAGATTATCTAGGCAGCAAGTTGAATACAACTTTAAAAGTAACATTGAATCAATGAAAATCAATATTGAAAGTAGAGAGAACACGAACATTGTTTTTGTACTAATTTATAAAACTTTTACAAAGGTATACCTATATTTCCACACATGTGCATGTAATAATGTAATTAATTCTTTTTCTACTTCAGTAAAGACAGAATTGATAATTACTTTCTCTTGACGAAGTAATGTATTTGCTTGTTCGAAAACCACCTATTTGAAATTAAAAGTTATTGTAATACTGTAACCACAAGATATGGTCAACTATGATTGATTTACAGTAACAATTAATGCATGTTTGTCATTGCCTCTCTCTCGGGAATTGACAACAAATGCAGGTTCAAATCCTAGCACTGTATTATTACACTAAAACCAGTTATTACAAGAAATATGCATATTCGTATTATTGTATATATGACCTAGCTATATAGTATAAAGAAAAACGTTCGATCAACGGTATCATAAATCTTTTAATATAGGTGATAACGTTTCTAATTCAAGTTGTTCTTTTTGTAGTTGAACAAATTGACTTCATTAACTCGAAGAAGGATTTATTCTCGTGTACTATTCGTTGGCACACCTGCTACTGTCAGATCTAACGCTCGTACAGCGAACTGATAAAACCAATTACAGTATAGATAGAGGGTGTGGCATGTTGCAGTGTAAATAGGGTTAGTAAATTTTCATTATATCGAATATGTAAAAAGAAAAGTCAAATATACTGCTAGCAGCAATAACTGATGTCTGTGTAATTTGCTAGGTATTTATTTGTAAAGAATATTAGCAACGTTAATATTTTGGAATCAATTGATTTATAACTCATCTTTTTATCAAAGTTGTCAGAACATTTCCACAGGAAAACTTCTTATTCGGTCTGCATTCTTTTCAGATACGACAAAGGGAATATTAAGTCCACATAAATTAAGGAAAATTAACTGTATGTACTTAACTGAATGTATTTTTTTCATGTCACTCATCCTGGCCGTGTGATTACTATTTAAGGTGGACCAGCCCGTATTCTTCCTACTGTCTGAATTGTTGAATGTGCTTCTCCTTTTGGCACCCAGCACGAGTCCACAGAAGGACAGGTGTATTCCACTTCAACGAGCTACGTGCCTATACAAGTATTACATACATAGTGAACGTACAAATCTTATCTAGTCAAATTGATTAGGCAGACAGATGGTCTATTACTTTGTAAAATGAGTGTTTTTCACCTCAGTATTTCATGTATTGCTAATTTGAATGAACAATTTTAACCGCAAGTGAAGGGAGCCCACACACTTTGCAGTTTGTTTTAATAATATTTTTTGTAATTTACACAGATAAAAAGAATTCTTTAAATCAAAGAAATATTTCTTTGCCCCTATTTAAAAGAACCATTTCTTTTAGTTTATTAACTAAAAGAAATAAATATCTACCTATTGGTAGATATTTTTTTTAGTCAACACGCTTCTTTCGTTGAAATAATACCATTTTCAATTGAAAGAAATATGTGTTAATTAAAGAAAATCGTAAAGAAATATTTCTTTGATTTGAAGAATCCTTTTTCTCTGTGTGCGACGGTAGAAAATTGTGTACTCAGGGAATCATATCTTAACGTCAATCGATATGGTAAGGTTAATTTGGAGCGATGGAAATACAATTTATACCATATCACTTAAGAGGACCAATGACTAGTACTTGTATAAACTATTGGGTAAAATCGCATATTTTAATATATGTACAGGTGGCGCACTAGATTCTCTTCGGTTTATATCTATAAGAAGATTATATGGATTCATAAGGAGCACGTTGCATACTTTTTTTGCGAAATATACAGAGTGGGGCAAAAGAAAAGTACACACCAATGCAATGTTGTGAATATTTTCCATGTTCAAAAATTATTCATGGTGGGTGGAAGCAAGTTGCATTTTAACCGGATAACCAATTATAGACACAAACCGGTCATAAATTAGAGGCAAAATCATGATCGGTTAACCGCCGGTCGCGAAGATTAATCGGTACGGCTGGTCAACGGGTCAATTCGATTGAGTGTACGAGCTGCTCAACAATATGAGATGTTTTATAACTAGCAACTAAACTGATAGCATTAATTGCCGATGTGATTATGTTTGTACAAAAATGAATTCAATTGAAATATTATATATATCAGAATTTATTCTCTAATTTATTATAAAAAATTATTTATTAAACATTTACTGCATGTTTTATATCGTTTTTTAAGAAAATAAAAGTATTGTTTGTGTTTTTATTGTTAAGTAAAAGGTTTGTTTTAATTTGTTTGAAGGACTGTGGTGTCGGCAACACAATTCACGGCCCTATAAAGCAATTGTCTAACTCCATTATAATATATATACAAAAATATAAAAATTAGCAAAATACTTATATAAAGATGGATTTACAATAAATAAATGCTTCCTAATCGATTAATACGGTTATTTGATCAAGGTCGATAATCGGTCAAAAGGAAGTTATACCGGTTATAACCGGTATCCGGTTATGAAGTCTGTTTGGTTGCACAGCACTAGTGGAAACCTACTATCAATTTTCACTATCATTAAAGGCAAATAACTTTCTTGTCGTAAATGAAACACGTGTATGTATTATGTTATTTAGATTCTAATTTTAACCGTCTAACATTATATTAAGATTTTCTATACCTGTTTTCTTTTTAGTAATTTAGGATTTCTAGAATTAATTTCTATCATTTAGTTTTTAAAATAGGCTTAGACGATACTGCCGTAATCATTCATCACAAACAATTCATTTGACAGTGACCAATAGTGACAAAATTTGTTAGTAAAACCATCATTATTGTTTAAGTTTATTTAGAAGCATTTTAATTATTTGCAATAAGAAATGACTCTCAGAGAGAAACGATTGTCGCTTGCTAGCAGCTAGGATTTATGCTCGAGAATATTCCAACAGCCGTCATTCTAAATAATAAGGGCTTGTTAGAAAAGTCGTTGCAAATTTTCCGAAAAATGACAAAAACCGGATATGAAGGAAATAACTTTATTTTCACTAACTCACAACTATACTAATAACTTGAATTTTGTATGTGGATTCTAGAAAAGTTAGGAAATGACTTAAGATTTTTTTCGACTATGTATTATTTTTTGAGAATGATTCAACTTGCCATAACAACGGATCAGTAAACATGTATAATTTTCACTGTCATACTGATAAAAATTCCATTCTTTTTAAATCTTCGACCTTCAACATTAATGTCTATAATTATGTCTGGAACACCTTTTACTTTTTGATAATCATTTAACGGTGCCATGTTTTTGGAATTTGTGAGGCACAATTTAGCGGATAATTTTGGAAAATACACGTCTTAGTATTCGATAAAAGGTTTGGGACAAAGGGGCGGCGCTCCCGAAACGCGCGGGAGATAAACGTTTGTTAATTAGATAGGTGTTATGCGGAGGTCCACAGATATGCCGGCCGGTAAGATCCTCAGACTTAACGAGCTTTGATCTGTATCCACGACAAATAATAACAACATTTCGCCTAACAAGCAAAGTCACCTAACTAGGAAGTTCGATTAAATAAATAAATAACATTTTGCAGGCTTTTAGAGCAGTAAAAAATAATTGATCCGTATTTTTTTAGCTGCTGATATTCACTTATAGGACCCTTAAAACACATTTTCAAAGATATCTTTGGAACCAGAAGAGATATCGATCTGAACTAAAACGGAGAATGTTCTTGTCAATTCGATTTAATATGGAGATCAGTGGTGGATGATGAAGGTTGTAAGAGGTTGCAATAGGAACCACAACTACGTAAATTAGAAATACATATTTTCCTGTTCTAATATTAAACTACATTAAAAAATAAAATTTATGCGTTTTTGGCTTTTCCCCGAAATATCATATACAGGTATTACAGCCATCCTAAAATATTCCTCACACAACCCTTCTTTTCTCTTTTCTATCTCAAGAACCAAATATTCGAGAACATTCATATTTGATATTCGCGTTGGGTATCCTTAGAAGACGCGGCAGCAGTTTTGGTTGAAAAGGGCCTAAGGGTCAGATGACTTTACTCTTCCGATTTTTAGGTTTTTTGATATTTTCTTGGCTTTAACAATTATCTTTGAAATTCAGATTTTTACTATATTTAGTACAAGCTTCTATCTGCCTATGCCACTTTTTCTTCTCAAAGTTGTATGAGGAGGGTTTTACTCTTATGCGTAATGTCAATATGCGCATATATCTTCGTAACCGTTTGATGTAGCAACATTTTTCTTAACAAAAATTTATCCTCTAGTACACTCACAATAAGAAAAACAGTTTCAGCGATTTTTGTTTTATAGAAAGAGCACATTAAAAATTAGAACACCTGGGTAAGGAAACTCGTGTAAGTATTTCATATCAGATTTTTTATTTTTTTTGTATATATATAAATTATTACTACTAATATTGTATTATGAATAACATTAAGTCAACCACTTACGATTAGCACATCAACAAATAATATTGTATTGATGCCTTTCTTCATTCTTCTACTAGAGTTCGTATAGGAAATCGAGTCATTCAGTAAACCACATAAAGTTGTTAAACAAAACTTAGTGTTGATTACAACAATAACATATTTCATTGAGCCACTCAAGCTATATACCATTTCATTATCAATGATTTTGGTTTCATTAATTCAATGAATGATTTATTACTTAATAAATTCGTTCGTCATTTAATAAATCTTTTTCATTGATTTGATGAAGTCGTTCTTTGGATCAATTTTAATGAACAATGATTTTTTTTCATTGTTTTAAGACCCACTTTTAGTTAAGTGAAGTAACAATATAAGTTAAATAACTGTAATTTTTCAGTAAATACTACATTTGGAAATAATTCAGTAATAAATAAAAAAACGGCTTATTTGAGCAAATTGTATAGGTCACTGGATTGTAACAGTTTACTTCAAGCGACGTTTCGACAAACATATGTCTTTCTCAAGCTACAATGATAAATAACATGCTTGAAAAGATTTGTTTGTCGAAACGTCGCTTGAAGTAAAATGTTATAATCAAGTGCCCAATACAATTTGCTCAAATAAGCCGTTTTTTTAATTTATTATTGAATTAAATACAGAGCGATCTATAGTTACATTTGGAAATAATTTTATTGGAATGTCCCTAAATATTAGATAATATTTATATCTGAACAAGTATTTGATATTCCTATTTTAATCGCAAGTTTGGTTTTCTATATAAGCGTAATGTGTAATCAAAGATATCATTTTCAGTAAAATTTATTAATCAATTATTGTAAGATGTTATTTAATCGTTCCTCGGAATGTGTTGTTATTGTCCATAATTTCATTTGAGCACTAAGAATTAATGTACCTTATTTATTACAGGGATGCTTCAGCTTTGTTTAGATGTCAGCGACCAAATATCTGTTATTTGCATTCTTCTTACAGCCAAAGATGTGTAATTTACTATCTTTGCAGTCCCCTGAATTTCTATTGATTACTATTAACAGGATTCTAATTCATTTATTTTAAATCTATTCACATTCATATTTCTTTTAATTGAGCTGTTATAACATCGCTTCTAAAGTTTGCTACTCTCATTCAAATTTTTGTAGGAAACATATTTTTGTTACCTATATTTCAATCCTAATTATACTTATAGAATAAACGCATAGAAATATTTGCGTACTTCTATTTTCTTATTTGTTCAGGATCCTTAGCTCTAATTTTCTCATTACAAACCACACTTGTATCTAGGTTTAGTTTCAATACCCGCATATCCATTTATTTATGCACCAGTAAACTATTAAATCACAATTACCTTTAGAAAGCAGCTTCTACATCATTTATTATACTCACCATGTAAGCTGTAATATACTTTTAATATAAAATGGAACCAAGTTTACATTTTCTCTCTTTTCTTCTTCTTGTTTTGTTACATTAATTAAATTAATGTTTATATTAATTAACCAGAAGTTATCTTAGATTTTTAAATCTTTGTTGTTGGGAGTGCCGGTTTTTATTATTTGGGATTAATTAATTTACAATAATTATTTATATATTACGTTACGAACATTTTTTTTCAAATGTCTTTTCTTTTAAACATGTAAAACAGAAATAAAAACAAGTGTACTATCAACTTACTAACAGCAAATGTATAATACGTAAACAAGAAGAATTGTAAATTAACCAATCCGAATTAGTAAAAACTGGTATTTCCAATACAAAAGATTAAATCTTAATTAAAGGCAGGTTTTGGACAACTAGCAAACGCTATTAAAGATAAGATTAAGTTGTTTAAAAAAAAATCAGCGGAAAAATAAGATGAGGGTGCATGTGGGAGTTTCGAAGGCTTCGGTACTGAGGCCGCCCCTGTAGAATGTTCTGTACGATGAAGATTTGTCCTTAACGCATACTCATGTCCGTATCTAATCACTTTGCTGATGTTGCGTACCTGAATGACTTTGCGCTGACAGTGGAAGCTAAGTACTGTAGGGATCTTGTCTTTAGGCTCTCAAGGTCTTAAGCCTCTGGAAACGATGGTTGACTATTTAACGTCCAAGGATTTACATATAATACCTGAGAAAAGAGAAGCTGTTCCTAGTTAGCACAAAATATTTATAAAATATGGGTTTAATACTTTGCAAAAATAATTATCTACCTACATATTTTGTAAATATTTAGTATAACTTGCATTACAATAGGAAAACCTTGACACAGTTTGGGACAATAGGTGGCTGTATCACCCTTCCACTAGAAAAAATATGCCACAAGAATATTCCATTGTGCAACAAAAGTCAATTAGAGGGCTTATGAAACCAAGTGGATCCATGTTGCAACAGACAGCCAAGTGCACTGAGGTCATTAGTGAAAGATACAGTTAACTAGTTTGGGAATATATTTGAGAACTGAATAGCCTGACAGATTACATAAAGTCGTTTTACTATGAATTCCTGGACATTCGGCAATCGAGTTAGCAAGAAAAAGAGCACCAGCTTCATATATAGGTCTAGAACTTGTTCTAAGAGTGTCCGAAAACAGAACAAGAGCAAGTAAAAATTTGTGTCAAAGAAAAATAGGTGAATCTATTGTTGCGGTCAATGATATGACCGATGCGCGGTGCGGTAAGGTCTATTCACACTATAGATCAACGAACATGCAAGGCACGGGCTCGTCACAGTCCAGTCAATTTTCAATGAATTCACACTGGCGATCTACCGGCAGTCAGTTTGGTGTTTGCAATTGTATAAAAATGCTCTCCACTTCAACTTTAATAAAAATTCCGCATATTTTGGATGAAGAAGATTAGTCTTGTAAAATATTTGTAATATGATTTCAATAATCGGTATACCCGAATCGGAAGGTTATGATATTCAAAACAATATTGCAGTTCCATATTCCACCAGACATATTCGTATAAGTTGTACATATTCGGATGATTTTAACAATCGAAATAATTCACACGGAGCACGGTGGAATATGGGATCATATATGGTGTAAATCTCTATTAAACTTATTTATAGCAAAAGTTTATTACTTTTTGTTAATAAAATGTTTTGCGGATTACTAATACTGAGTGAATGTGGCTGTGTGATTTAAGTGCGCACAGCGTCTATGAATAACAAACACAGCCCGTCAGTCCAAATAATAAATTTCGAATGATCGAGGCAAAACCGGAAAGTTAAGAATTCAAATCAAAATCACACAAACTATACGAATACGTATACCTATCAAACGTTTCGTTGGATTCATTCAGTATAAAATCGTTGTACAAATTTTACGGAATTGGAATCATCCGATTCGGGATCATCCGATTCCGAATCGGATTCTAAGAATTGGAATCATCCGAGTATTTCAATAATTGAAATCAAGGAATATTTTAATTCCGAAACTCAACACTAAAGAAGCGAAAGAAAATAGGAAGGTCCGGAAGAGAAAACGTTTCTGGGGTAATCAACTATTAAAACGCCGAAACATAGAAGGAGAATATGTCACATTATGCAATCAACTCTTAGACAACGAAAGTAAATATTTTAAACATTTCAGAAAGTCACTCAAAAAATTTACGAACATTTAACGATGGTATTAAAAATGAAAATAAGGTAAAGTCAGGTAAGTGTGTAGTAAAAATTACATAGTGTGAAGAAAATGTAACACTGTTCACATAATGAGACATATTGATAAATTTTACACATAGAAGTACGTAATATATGCTCAATTGAATGCCTTCAATAGATACACCTTTTATAATTATCAACGGTTTACTAAGAAAAAAAAGAAATTTTAAACACTGTCAATACTACACACTTACCCAGCAAAATGGGGCAAGTGTGTAATCGTTCCGCATTTTATATATTAATAGCATTATCCTTTAGTTCGGCCAAGAGTGTAATACTAAACTGATGCCTGTTTAATAAGGCATGATATATTCACAAGATATTCAAGTTATTACACGTTAGGAGATGCGAACTTTTGCTTGTAAAACTAGTATGAAGTTTAGTACATTAGTATTATAACAAGAGGACGTCCGTATTTCAATTTTAAAAATAAATATAAACAAACTACACACTTGCCCCGGTTACACACTTACCTGACTTTACCTTACAACATTTCGAAGTAAATTTTCTGTGTCGCTTCACTTTGGCCATAATTTTTAGCGTAAATTGACTGGCGATTGCCTACAGTATAATTCACACTGGCAGGCATTCGTCGGAAAGCGACGGGTTTGTGCCTGTCTAATATTCTTTCAAATGATCGCCGCAGTCACTTGCCCGTCGCACGATCGCCGGGAGACTGCAAGTGTGAATATACTACCGTGAAATGCATATGAAAGTAGTGCATGCAGTAGAAAAGAAATTTTGCTTTGACGGTGACGGGCCCGTGCCTTGCAGGTTCGTTGATCTATAGTGTGAATAGACCTGTATTGCTCATAATGAATGGACTGCTTGTGTAGTGCTCCGCAGTTGTTTTATCAGACGACCAAAATTAACACACACGTGACAAAATATATGTATATTCAGTTAAAACGATTTGAAAAATGAACAATTTGACTAATGACATAAAAGACGCTCTACTGTCAACAACTTCACAAAATTACTAACCGCCGCCTCACTCGATATAATTATACTGCGTTACATAATGCTTACATCTATAATTAAGTAAAGTCATGGACAGACCTTTATTAAGAGACCATCGAAAGAGAAGACTGAACAGCTACTTGGTAGGAATTATTTTCTAATTCCCGCAGGTCTTCTAACAGGACATTGTAGACTGAAAGAACACCTACAAAAAATTTGGATTAACACTGTAGATACCAACTGCAGACTGTGCAAAAATTAGCTAGAGATCTGTACAGATGTGTACAAAGTACCAAGATACTGAAATGACTGGTATAATTTAACAGATAAAGAAATGGGAGGTTAAATACAAAAGGCAATGTTTTCGGGGACTTCATTTCAGATACTTTCATAACAAAACAAAATAATAGATGACCATGTTGTATCCAAAAGAGAACTAAAGTGCCTCGCTCTGATTTTGCATAATAAATCATGTTGTAAAGTACATGTGAACCATGTAATAAATAATATGGAGTGACATCTGTCACCATTGTATGTTAATTGTAATACTTTTGTAAAAACATGAAATAAATCTATCTATCTATTTATCATGCCCAATGCCTGTTTGCTTCTCCTCAGATCTTGGGCGTCGCATTAGAAGTGGAAATGTTTAGGATAAGAATAAACCACTGGGACTTTTCCATGAAATATTCTACTTACCATGAAGATAACTTCAATAATAATTATTGTTATGTTATTGAAAAGGTAATGGTTGATTTTAAATTACAAAATAAGAGTCGGCATAAATTTAACATGTATTTTCAAAAATAAGCATACATAATAATTTACAATCCAAACAGATTCATTTTAAAGATTTTGTCAATCAAACTAAAATAAACATTTAATGTTTATTCTATTCACAGTAATTTGATATATACAAAATAAGACAGTCTAATTACTATTTAAATACAAAAACTATAGTTAAGCTTACGTTATATTTACAGATCTTTGGTTTTCTTAAGCTGTATGAAAGTTTTGTTAAAAGCCTTTGATCCTAATTATTTTTGGCGACTAAAAATGAGAGGATTTTGAGTTGACAAAAGCTTTTAAGCAAAACTTATTTATAACGAATCAAACAAAAAGTGCAAACATATACATGTGCTTTATACATTTTCTTTTTTAACTTTGCTACCAATTTGGGTTTCAGTATCTATTTGCACCTTTCCTCCACACTCTTCTTACATTGGTAACGTTCCTAATGTTACTTGATTATGCTTTTCGTTGTATACTGGCATTGTTATAAAGACTAGAACTGGCCCACTATCCCAAATAAATATATATGTACAAAACTAAGTTACTGACTATTTTATTATTAATTTCCAAACGTGCGTTTTTCTCTTTTCACGTCAAAAGTACAAAGTATCAAGTAGGGTACAACGGTATAAATATACGTATTTGAAAAATGGACGGATCAAATGGTATTCATTTTATATAATAATAGGCACTTGACGGACGGTTAATTCGTTTTATTCCTTGTCCCTTATCAATTTTAATTATCTATAAAAGGCTGAAGACACGAAATAACAACATCGCGTGTTCTAATAACACTCGAAAGCAATAAAATCGAGAACGTACTTTATAAAGATGGCAACAAGTTTTAATTTATGGCAACCGTAATGGATAAAATGTAATAAATGGCACTACGTAACACGGGATTTTGTCACTAGCATAACTGGCACCAAACCATAAGAAATGTAAAGCTTAATTTTTCGTTTATTTCAAATATATATTCATATATGTAAAGAAAAGGAGAAGTAATGGTTACAGTCGTGTAAACAATCTCAAAAATTTAAAATTAAAAGGTTTTTTTCTTTATCGTTCAAAAAAGCTGCAAGCTCCATATTCTGGTAAAATATTTATCCACAGCTTTACATTTCATATTTAACAATGTATTTATGGCAACAAATAAGTCTTCAGTAAATATGGCAAAAAACTAAGAAGCATGTCTTACAAAAACAAATATAAATAAATGCTAAAATTATTCCAAATAATCTACACGAATAAGTTAAATTTACTAAAACAGATCTGATACCTTAACTGCTACTCGACACTTCTTGCTTCGTGTCCGCTTCTCGCTTAACGTCAATTGTCTTATAAACGCTCGTCATTATGCTGTCTGATGCGGTCGGATGTTGTGATTCCCTATGCCTACGTAAGTCAACTTTCCTTTGGAAGGCCTTCTCACAAAGTCCACAGGAAAACGGTTTGTAACCTGTATGCTTTCGCATATGCGTTATTAAATTCGACGATTGACTAAAGGCTTTGGAACAAACTACACACTTATGGGGTTTCTCTCCTGTAACAAAAAGAAAAAAATATTCTTAAATAAAGATGACAATTTCATATAATTTTATTGGCGGGTGAGATTGATCTACAGCCTGCTTAAATATTTCCGCGTACTATAGCTAACTTTGTTATATATTATGCAAGCTACACCAATTTTCATAAGCGAACCAAAATTCGAGTATTTCATAAATTGTTGCCTGGGTATTTATCAACATTTTTAAAGACGATAGAATTTGAGATGCAGTGTATCCTTAAGACGAATGATTGAAAAGAAACATTTTAATTTAGATCAAGCCTATATATATATTTCTCGTACAAAAGTCGCAGTAGTCGTTAACATTGCATTGCATAAAGACATGACCAGTTCTAGAATTCTATGAAAATATTAAAATCATCAACATTGTAATTTTTTACCAATTTAGTAGTTAAGAACAGGCTAGCTATGAATGGTCTTTAATATATACTCATCGTCAGTGACATTAGAAGTGTTAAACCTAGAAGGAATAATATGTTCAACTTAATTTTTTGGCAATGTGATAATTTACATAGTCATTAAGGAAACGATTTGCAAGAAAATATATTAACATGTAATACAAAAAAAAGTGTTTGGCGTCCCTGTAGTTGAGTATAGTCCTTGTACACGTCTAGGCATGAACAGAATGAGATGGTCGATATCTGTTTGTGGTGCCTCGTTCCAAGCAACTTTGAACTTTGTGGATTAACTGTGCCAGAGTCTGTGGAGGATAGTGCAAAGTGGATAGTTTCCTCGCCATGATATCCCACACATGTTCAATGGGGTTTAAATCCGGTGAACGGGGTGGCCACGGCAAAACATTAACATCTGCTTCATGAAGAAAGTCCATAGTTTGACGACCAATATGAGGACGTGCGTTGTCTTGTTGAAAAAGGACGTGTGGACAGCCATCTGGATAAGGTAATAAAGTGGTTTGTAGGACATCACCAGGATAATGCGCAGTTGTCATACTGCTCATAAAGAGAAGTGGTGACCGGCTACCATTACTCCAACAATCTTGTGCACATGCCTCTCAACAGCAAATCCATTATCACAATTTTCTTTTCGCAAAAAAATTATCAAAGGTAAAAAGTTCACATTCTTACCATAGCTTGCTTTAAATATAATCATTCAGATGTCAAAAAATCAAAAACAAATTATTCCTTCTGGGTGTAACACTTCTTATAATAATTATAATATTTATTGCCCAAGGGTGAATACCCGAACACGAAAATAATGAGTAGTAGAATGTCTACTTAAGTACAAGTGTAATATTTGATGTAATGTCTAATAGAAACACATAGTACATGCAATTACAGCGGGTAGTAGAACAATATTCACATAATGATTGCCAGCTAGTTTGTACATGTTTAATATAAGCGAGTTCGCCAGAGAATTAGTTAGATAAAAGTTCAACTTAGATGGATTATTTGACTCAATTAAACTCGGAAAATGTTGCTGTCTGTAATTACCAAGACTTTCGAAGTGTTTCCGATACAATAAGGAATTATAATAAACATTTCTTCAGGGATACTGACTATTGATATAGTCATCCGGTGAGTTATATATTACCACGCCACAGAGCAGTACTCCAAACAGTTTAAAGCGAGGGCATAGTCAAAAACCCTCAATGTTCTTACATTGTCAAAGTACTTACAGTTTCTAATAATAAATCCCAATCATTCAGACATGTTAGTACGTAAGTCAAACATTTGTGAAAGGCTAAGCTCAAATGTTTCATGGTGCTAGTTTTAGACAAGATCTCGCCAATGGTAAATTAGGAAGCATTGATTGCATTAGTTTCGCGCGTATAGATTACCTGGCACTTAACAAAATTCAGTACATCTTATGGTAGATTTTTATGTCATCCGTGTAAACAAATACGAAGGACTGGGACCGAAAGAAGGTCATTCCTATAGTATAAATAGCAAAAGACCAAGGTTGGAGCTCTGAGGTGCGTCGGAAGTTGATATAAGTGGTGTGCAATAAAATTCATTATAGAACACTTAGTTTGCTCTATTCGATAAATAATTTTACGTAAAATCCAGATGACGTATCAAGCAAATCATGTTTCATCAACAGAACATGGTATCAAATGCTTTGGAAAGGTCTGTGTAAATTATATTAACTTGACTCTGACTTTAACTGTCCATATATTTTAAAGGTATTAATTAATAACTCAGCACTACAGGGCTTGAAAGCCCTTGGCTTAGAGTGCCGGAACACACCGAGTTACTGAGAAGTGCTGTCCGAATGGTCACCCACCAACAACCAAAGATAATTTAATGGTTGTAATTTAATTTTAAAAGACAGATAAATAACAAATATTATGTGCACCAGTTAGTAATACAAAAATGCATTTTGAATTAAATTTATATACAACCATTATAGAAATAAATTTAGTTATTATATAGGTACGTTTCTTTTAGTCGATGCTCTTTCTGTATCTCTTGAATGATTAAACCGGTGCGTAGTGGCAGAATCTCATCACAGCTACTGGTCCTACGATTTCATAAAATGTATTTGCAATTATTATTCCTAATGTTCACCGAAGAATCTGCAAAACTTTAATTTTTGATCAAAATCTGCTTCTAGCAGTGGTCAAACACATCGAAATTTGAACGAATCTCAATTTTTCCTTTAGAATAGAATGGTTTGTATATTATCCATCTTAATTTCGTATTCGGTAGCGAATTTATAGGGTGAGCATTAAAATAAGCTTGAACATAAAAAAATGTGTTTTTCTTACGACTTAGCAGCATAGAGTACGTAGTAGTAAGTTAACAGTAGCAATTGAAAATTCGTACTACTAAATCCACTAATTATCCTAATATAAAATAAGTATTGGAAATTGTGAAACTATTAACGCAAGCAAGTCTACTCTGGTTTGTTAGGAAGGAAACATTACACACATACATTTAAAGTAAAATCCGTGGTAATTTCTTTTTTTACGGGCACAGTATATTAACATGTTTATATCGCAATTTGTACATATTAAAATTTCCAAATAAAATGTTTGTTTCTCAATTGCACCTTAATCAGCATATTAGAGGAGATGCATTTCCGAATCATCGAATTTGTAGCGTTAATAGTAACAAACATAGGAGGTGGTGTATATTTATTCGTCATGTAATAAATTATAAAGAATGTCAAAGATTTTTGCGCTATTAATTAGCTATGTATCATATTACTTAAAGTAAAATAGATTAAATATAATGTATATTTTAATTTACTTCTGTTTAACCAAAGACTACAAATAAGGACTGTTTAATTCTTGGCGTATGTGGATCAAATACTTTAACCGCTCAAGCAACGAATTATGGACCAGTTAACTTTTAATAATAAATTCCTAATGTGTCGCTAAATCTATTTAGTTCATGCCTTAAACCTTATTTTCATACCTATATGGTATGTGATTAGTATTAACTCCTTGATTGGAATTTCCTCTCCACTAATTTAAATACCAGACAGGTAAATTGGCATATTAGAAAGTAACTGTGTGATTTCAGTATAATTACAGAGTACCATTTTATTGTTTACAGCTATGATACTGACACGAAAAACGCAGTGGCATATCCAATAAAGCCATAGACGAGGATAAGCGGTTTAAATGTAGCCAACTTAATAATTTGTTCCTTCTTTGGAGAGCCGTTTAATTGAATTAAGTGCACAAGATCGGACGTGGAAACGTGGGATTAGCGCTGAAAATACCTTAGGAACTTCCTACTTCTCACCATTATGGACACGTATAGTCAGCACTTCGTTAATTATCAAACATAAAAGGATTTAGTGAAGGTTGTTTGTGCTTAGATCGAGATGTTTTTGTATTGTTATGTAATTCACCTCGGTTATTTTGTAGTAAAAATTAACGCAAATATATTTCAACTTGTTACGTAGCAACAGCTATTTTAATTAATTACAAAAGTTATGTACCTATACCTATTGTTTGCATTTATAGCGATAGAAAACAAAACAGTTACATCTTCAACTTATAAGCTTTGAGTAGTTAAAGAACATGAATCATAAACTGTTCCTTCAAGAAGATATTTAATTTTAAGCTGATTATAATAAACTCTATTACTCTTGATAACTCCAGTTTTACTTACACATTATTTTAATAATTCTCAAACGTTGACTAGGTGATTACTTGAGGTAATTGTTTCAATGATACCGAAATCAAACCCGGACCATTTAGAAATTTATACAATACAAATTTATAACATTTGCTTGTTAAGATAACTCAAGTGTCTCCTCTATTTCTTAGACTGTAATATAAGTAAGTGTGCTACACAGAGTAAATTTTAGCCATCTAGGAAATGGAAATCCCACACATAATCTTCGGTAAGAATGATATGACCACATGTTATATTGATTTTTATATTAGGGTATTATTAATAATGAAGCCAGTAGAATATCTAGTTTAATGTATGAATATCTCTTGTGTACAGGTATCTGTATATGTGTCACACAAATATACAATTTATATTTGTATAACACAAAAGCAACTATCAGTTTTGAGAGTTGCTTATCGAAATGAATTCATGGTGATTTCAATCGGTGCAGTACATTCTACATTCTACAATGTAAAAAGTGTATTTATATACACTCAGGAAAACAGGTTATATTTAAAGAATGCAATTTGAATAGCCGTAATATAATTAATAGCTCCTGTAGGAACATATCTTTATTATGAGATAAAATACTTTTACAATACATTTTTCTTAATAGTTTTTATTAAAATTTAACATTAGAAACTATAAGTGTCACAGTTCTTATTACATACCGCGTAAGCATAGTTCAAAGAGGATTGAACTCCACGAGAAGATGGTGGAAGAGGTGGGACTCAATGTTAACTCCACTGAGACTACCTTAATAGTATTTACAAGGAAAAGAAACTCCAATCTTAAAACCATAAAAGTGGTTGGGCAAAATATAGATTGGAGAAGACAAATATAGACAATAAACCTCTATGGAACAAACATGAACTTGAAGTAAACAACAAGGGTAAAACAGCTCTGACGGTGTGCAGAAACTTTGCAGGGAAAAATTGGGGATGCAACCCAAAAATACTGCTTTGGATGTATACAGCGATAGTGAGACCGAACATCACTTATGCATCAGTAGCTTGGAGCAAAAGAACTAATCTGGCCATCGCGAGAATTAACCTCTCGAAAGTGCAAAGATTAGCATGTGTATGCATAACGGGGGCTATGAGAACCTGCCCAACAGCAGCTATGGAAGTAGTATTGAATCTTACCCCTCTCCATATTGTAGTAGAGGGCGTGCCCATTTCCGGTCAACCGGAAGTGATATTTTGGTTAAAGTATTCTACATTTATAGTTCCAATCGAACAGATAATGGTGCCAAAATCTCAAATATAGGTAAATAATAGGACATCATAAACTTTTAATGAACCACTTACGTGAATACCTGTAAAAAACCGCTATCTGAAGAAAGAAAAAGAAAAATTACACTATCGGGTAAGAACAAAATTTTCTTCAATTACATATTCATTATCTATTTTCTCTGTGTAGCACATGCAGTGCAACTTTTAGTATCGTATTTACTACTAAATGTGAAGTTGACAATATGGCTACTAAAAAGAAATATAACTAAACAAATAATAGATACTTTATTAACTTTAATTTTTCTTTCATAACATCCTTCAAAACTCTTTTCCATTTTTCAAAATGGAATGGTAAATTTCTCAGAAGCACCAGCAATTTGACCTAATATGCAAAACAAATGCATCCAAGTTGTCCGTGGTTGTAAACTTACACACTTATATTGTAAGCAGAAGAAATGCAGATGGTTTTGAAACATCAGGTGGTTTTACTTACGTATGTATGTATGTATGTATTATAAACGCGTGTGATCAACGGAACGAATATGCGGGTTGTAAAACAACGAAGCACTGCCTTAAAATACGATATGCTGGGTGATTAATTATATGAGTTAAATTTGACGCTGCAAGGTAATCGTAGAGTAACATCGAATATTAATCACGCTTCTAATTGTCCAATCGTTTTTTTCCGCATCTTCGTATGGAGAAAGTTCGATTCGCCACAGTGCAAGCTTCTTTGCCTTCTTTACATTTTTATTTAAAACAGTTTACAGTTGTGCAAGACGTCGACTACAGTTTTACTGGTTAATCATTCAGACCATAAATATAATTTATTTACATTTAAGTATTTCACCAGGTATTAAAATCAATTTGTATTATAATAAATAGATACAAGTAGGTAGTAATCGCAAAAGAAAAACATTGTGCTTCCGCTGTGGTTCTTATCTTCCCGCCGTTCAATGTTTTAATAAAGTTACACAACATCTTTTTGTTTGTCACCTATATTTTTGATCTATACGTTATCACACACCTCATCATTGTTTTATAAGCATGCCCTCGCTTCTTTTTGTCAGGTTTTAAACTGGTTGAAATTATAACTATTTCTGTTTGTCATCAGCCAATACAATTTGGTAGTCAGAAAAATGTGTGTAGGACTGTCCTTCTTCTTCTTTTCTGACTAGACTGACGTTTCATATTTCTACGGCCAGATTCATATGCCGTGTGTGAGGTACAATTATGATCACTCGATGGCACATGCTCCCCACGCATGATTTATAAAAAAAAAACAATTTAATTCTTTAAAATTAAATAAACTAAACATCAATATGTGTACGTCCTCTTATAAGGCAAGAACGTAATTTAATAAATGATAAAAATTCAGATCAAAATTCTGTAAGGCGATCTTTAGATGTATTTTGTACTCGCTATATAGCAAATATTCTACACTACAACATATTTGCGTTCTTTTACCTTAACTAATTAAATCCTAGTTTATTCATGTGTCATGCCGGCAGTACGGCTGAGAAGGAAGGGTGCATCATTGCCAATCTTGAAAGTCATACAACAATATGCGGTGCCGGTTGTTGGTGAGTGACCATTCGGACATCACTTTTCAGTGGCTCGGTATGTTCCGGCACTCTAAGCCAAGGCTGATTAAAAAATTATATTAAGATTTTCTTAACTTAATAATAACTTTATATCGTGTGGAATGCGATTGTTAAGTTTCGAACTCCAATACACTGACAATGAGAAAAGAGATTGCATTAAATGAATAGCTTTATAACTTTTGGTTTTCGTTGAACATGATCAACGAAAAGAAAAGTGTTTATTTTAATTGAAAGTAGCGTGCTGTTTTGTCGGAAAGATATTTCTTTTCAAGTATGTCTTTCGACGAAAAGTAACCGTAATTAAATGGAATGCAATGTATGGATTAATATTTTATAATGTCTTTATAAGACAATACACATTAATATTATATTGTTATTATTATTCACATATTTAAGTTTCTTTTAAGTATTATTGAATTATAAACAGCATTTTAAATTAAAAGCCGGACGGTTTGGTTTATTTGCGTGGACACACATGTATACATTGATTTAAAACTTTGCCTTTTAACGGAAAATGCAAGCACCTGTATTCAAGCTGAGTGCTTTTTTACGCGGAAGTATTTTAGTTTTATTCATGTTCCCACGTATATTAGTCTCAGATACACAAACAATAATGAACAAAAGTGAATTTTTTCGCGGAAATTTCGGAGATAATTGGAATCTTTTCAGTTAAGGCTGATTTACTTATAAGTCAAGGAACTTTACAGTAGCATATTGCATTTGGTTACAGTTATTATTACTTGATTCAGATGTTTAATAAAAATATTCCTGTATTCAATCAAACAAATTTTGGTTAGTAGATTTATTTGAAGCTAGCGCAGTATTTATTAATTTAACTAAATATTTACATAGAAGTAAAAATAAATATCGCATTTTATTTTCGTATAGCAGTTTTCTCCCCATATAATATAGCAGATGAGCAGATATACTTATGTGTAGTAGAGAAATTGTAGCATAGATGGCGCATCTCCTATTTCATTCCAGTAACAGATAATATTTCGCATTTGGAAACTACAATCGTAACATACTAATCTGGTATATTTATTTACTCGAGCAACATCCGATAGGAGTCATCGTCATTGAAAGGACGATTTCTTTAACGGTACACAAGGGTGCTAAGGTGGTTACTGCGACCAACTCCCCAATACTACTAGGGTTTATAACATTCTAACGGCAATCCCTCTCTTAGTACATGGGGTTTTTGGAGATAATTGATTTTCATTTCGATTGAAAATGATCGCGGCATCATGTTTATAAGAAAAGGAAAGGAAAAACCTCTTGAATCAGCATGCTTGCGGTTTTCTGCCAATCTGCATATTTTTCAATTCAAAATAAAGAGGACTTGAATCTACTATCAATATCTTTCACTTAAAAGAATAAACTGTTGGCCAACGAAAAATATATTATTTCCGAAGAAATGCTTGAATTTAAAATTATATTCCTTTTCAAGGAAACCCCAAATCATGTTGGCCGTATAGAAAACGCAAAAACTTTTGGTTTAATGCGATTCCTTTTAAATGAAAAGGATATTTCTCTAATTAATGGATTTCTGGAAACATAACAAACTATGGTATGGTCACGCTGATGCTTTCTTTTTGAAACTGATTGCAACGGCTGCGCATTGCGTTCTAAGTGACACGCGATTTTGATTACCTTTTCCCGCAGTATGAATACCTTTTACACATTTGCTGACATTCCCCAAAAAAGTATGTCATATCCCAAGGAAGGAACGAAAGTGAGAAATATACAGATTTTGCAGATAGCTTCACGGGTGGCAAAGTGCTTTATTTCCTCGATGGCATTTCATTCATTCATTATTAAGTTAGGGTGGTCACCTAAAGTCAGGGCACTTGGGCTAGGTGCTCATTGTACCATCCCTATTAAGCCTCTTATTTCCACTCGAGCAGCTTGGTGTTCTCTATAAAGCTCAGTATCCTGCCCAGTGGGAATTTGAGAACTTCGAGGCCTCCAATAGATCTCTCACGAAATATTTCTGCCCGAGTACCTTCCTAATTCCTTACATGTACAGATTACACGTAAACTCGTTTCCTCCTGTAGTTCACATCTTCTGCACCACGGTTCGCTTACTCGGCCTGTGTTGTATAGATGCTTTTTCAGGGGACAGTGTCCAGTTACCAGCCCAGTAATGGTTTTAGCTTCTTTCTTGCTACGCCTGAGTAAGTTATCAGAAAATCTAGCATCCCCATCCCCTATTAGCGCTTTGGTATGGAGTTGACCTTCAGTCAGTCTCCATTTCTTTGTACTTTCTTTATCTAACCACGTCCAGATCTCCCTTCTTGCGGAATCCTTGGTAATCCCACACACGGGGTCTGGACCCATGAAGTGTCTTTTAGAGCCCCCCTTGGCTAGTTCGTCGGCTATTATATTGCCCTTTAATTCCTCATGTCCCGACACCCAAATCAGAGACACCGTATAGTCTCGTGCCAGTGCATTGAGGGATTGTTTGCAGTCTCTAACTAGTTTTGACCTAGTAACGGGGTTCGAGACTGCCTTGATGACAGCCTGGCTGTCAGTCATTATATTAATTTTCCTCCTCATGTAGCCCCCTTTTGCAATCACTTCTGCACAGGCTGCAAGGGCGAATACCTCTACCTGGAAGACCGTTGTATGCTTCCCCGGGCTTAGGGATATCCTTTGATTAGGACTGGGCCCATAAATACCGGCTCCTGTGCCCTGGCTGGATTTGGATCCGTCCGTGAACCAGTTGTCAATAGCAGTGATCTCACTACGTGCCTGGTCTCTGTTCGTTATGGAGATTTTCACCTTTTCAGTGAAGATAATTTCGAGTGCCGTGCTGTCGGTGGGAATTTGCAGCAATGGGCCGTCCAGCATCGTGCCCGTAGTATAATGGGCTACATGCTCTCTCGATGACATGTAGCGGAGATGATAATTAGCCGAAAAAACTTTCAATATGCCAATTCCACCTTAATGGAACGTCTATAATGATGCCCAGGAACATGACCTCCAAATAATCGCTGTTTGTTGCGCAAAGCGTTAATGTCTTTGTTTTATCTGAGTTATCTTGTACTTTGCGGCGTATTCAATTTTCATTCATAGATTTCACTGACTCTACGTTCTAGTATAAAAGTGTAAATAAAGGCATGAAAAGAAATTATAAATAAATTATTTCTATTTAATAATCAGTAGAATCATCTCCACTTTGCTGCACTCATTGCCAGTAATACAATTAGGCAATGAATTAATTAAGCGGGATGATGTGTATTGAGACATGGTTGGCAAATTTTATTGTTAAATTCATCATATTATGAATCAAAATTCCCGCGTCTCAACTAACCAAAGAAAAAAAAAAAGAGTAAATAGTTCCTAATTTCAACTTGAATAGAAAGTTGTTATTTCCTTATATTAACTTTAATACATGGCACTGGTCGGAAAGATTGTTGTTAGGGGATCCACAACTTAATATTAGAGGTAGAATTTCACAGTTCCTAATAAAGAAGACAAATTAAAATTCCTTCTCAGGCAACTGTTACGAAATTGTGTAATGTAATCAATCATTAACTTTGAAGATTATTGAATTCTAAAAAGTTATTTAAATAAGTATGACATGCGGATGTAACATGAACATCTACTTTGATTGCATGTAGATATACTCATACTTAAGACACCAGCTAGTTCGTATATACGTCTATAAAAAGTGTGTCAGTACAATCAAAGGCTTCTCGCGTCATTGCGGTGTCAATCACACATGATAATGGTATTCAACGTAATGCTAGGATTTTTTCGCGACTAGAACCTTGTCTATTTGTTATTAATGCCTATTAAATTTGTTTATGGGTCTTCGAAACGACAACCTGATTGCGTAATTACGGGTCGTTTCATTTATATGCAAATTTGCTGATTGTACTTGTGGTGCGTAAAAACTTGTTTTCTCTTTTTAGTTTTTTTTTAGTTTTATTGTTTACGGAATGACGTCGAAGCTGTGTATTATTAACCGTATTTAAAACCTGATTTGAGTAAATTAAATCAAATTGTTATTACCTTCAAAAATAAATAGATAGAGTTTTTGTTATCGATTCTTTTTAGTAATTTAAACGTTTGTTGGTATATATCGCATTATTTATTATTACCAAAGCAATAGAATAAATTTTGGTTAAAGCCAAAATCGCAATGGAGGGATGGAATGTTGCGGCTATAAACTTTGAACAACAGTTTATAATGTTATATTACTGCGTCTAGTCTAATAAATTAGTATTTTAGTAATGCGTTTTTCGCTTATAGTGCGGCTTTTTTGGAGTTTGCAATAAAAATTGACAGATTGGGAGAAGTTTGCCAAGGAGTACACATTAGATGGGATTTCTCCTTTTGTTATAAATTTGATATTACAGAGAGTTTGGGCGCTTTTAAAATTAACTTGAAACCTATTTAACATAATTTATATTACACCGTATATAGGAGAGGCATTTAAAATTGAAAGGGGATCAAAAGTAAAATGTTCTTCTTTTCTAAAAGGGCGGAGAATGGTATTAGAACAATTGTTTACAGTTAAGAATAGCTCCTATATTTCATATTTGACTATAATCATTCTTTTCTATCTCAAAGATGATTTAAAAAAAGCTTTGTAAATTATTCCTAATGTATTTCACAATTAATTTAACGTGTTCGAAATTGGTATAAATAATGATTCTAAATAATTTTTTCTACATTTTCCTCGTTTTGGAAAACGAAGCTCTTGAGGGTCTTTCAATTTGATAAACCAAGAAAAATGCTACAATTATTCAATTTGATGTAGGTACAAGTAGAGCTAAAGCTCTTCCGTCCATACTTAAATTAGAGCCTAGAACTTTAGTCGAGTCCTGTTTGTAAGGTAAATTAAGCTTTTCCAGCTTCATCAAATGTTTGACTACCTTTCAATCGTTTAAATTCTACTACTATTGATGTTTACTCCCTTGAATGAATTAATAATCCCAACAAAACTTTTAATCATCTGTAGTATATACTAAGCCAAGCGTTTTAATATATCTTAAATGAGATAAACTAACCATCTATGAAGTATTTACTAATTATAAAGTATCTTTAGATATTTTTGGAGTATCTTTTTAAGATATTAGATATACATACTTTTTAAAAGCATCTTTGCATAACCAAAAAAGTATATCAGGTACAAAATCATACTTAGATACTTTAAAGTACTTTTTTCCAAGGTACTTCCAGCTCTGACTATGGTTGTATTAGTGATGTAAGATTTCGTTACTTTTCATTACTTGTACCTAATCGTTACTTTCGCTGTTTGTATTCGCTACTATCAATTTGATACTTTCGATATTTTGTTACTTACTCGCCTGTTATTAAAAAAGGCATTAAAGCACCCGTTGCAAACAGTAGCATAAAACATGCCTTTAATAAGATATTAAGGTACTTATTCATCTAAAACCTAAATTCGCGCTTTAAAATGTATTATCAATACACTATTAGTACATAAGTTTACTAGTTTCTTATAATAGTGCTGAAGGATGTATACACCTATGTATATCTTTGCAATATGTTTAAAATAGGGAGTACTGATATTGCATACAATATCTAACAACCTGCAGAGGAAGAGAAACCGAGAATATTTCAAGTAGTGATTCGTTTAGATTGTTTTGATGAAAGACGTTGTAAGATGAATAAGTATTTGTCGTTTTTTTTTTTTTTTTTTTTTTTTTAATATAAACGAACAATGAATGCTTGATTTCAGTTTTTATTTAATTTCGATATAATAGGATGGTCTTTATGCGTTGTAGACTTGAAGCAAAAAATTCCCGAACGATTCAAGCCTGAGCAAGAAAGAGAGAAAATATCGGCTCCTTGTAATACAAGGCACCCGACATCTCCTCTCTCTCTCGCGTAGGCTCGCATCGTTCGGATCCTTTTTTCTTCAAAGTACATACCAATGTATACCTACACTGCAGCAATAAAGGAACAATAATTTATTTGTATATACAACAGCATTTATTCCAGAGTTAACATATCAAGAGAAACCGACAATATGGTTCGGCACTAATTTTCCTTTACTATTTTAGTTCCAAAGAAAAGTTTCAAATTATTACGGATATACAGGTTTTCTCGTTTAAAAGATTAGTATTTTTAATGAAAAAAAAGTTTAAAAATCGACACCTAAAACAAAATTGTCTAGCGCCACGCCTGTTTTGCCCAACAAACAATTGGGATTCTGTTTTACACCAGGCTATTAAAAAATAAAAAACAAAATCAACACTATGAACCAAAACACATTAAAACATAACTGATGTATGGGTCATTCCATATCAACCGGAACACTTAAAAAAACTGATGTTTCGGATTCTTTTTATATTTTAAATTTGAAATCTTTACCCGAAATTGGAAAACCCATATTGTTTTCTAAAACTCTGTATCTATTTACAAAGATATTCGCGAACAATTTTTGTAAAATCAATAAAATAATAAAAAATAAATAAAATAACCAAATAACATGACTTGTTCATGTTGTTTGGTTATGCATAAATTAAAAGAGTAAAACAAAATATGTACATATAAATCATGGTGTATTCTAAAGTTCAAATTATACATTTTCATTTAATAGTGTATAAATAAGATTGTAATTAATTATGACTACTTTTCCTCCAGTTAAATAAAATAATGTCTTTTTACTTTATGTATACCGCAAAATTAAATTTTTGAAAAAATATCATATCTTCTAAACTATGTTCTACAAGAATAGAAGTATTTGAAAATGGAGAATATACGGGTATTCTGTAAAAAAAATATATTCATACAGTAGTCTACGTTACATTACGATATATCATAATAATAACGATGAGTACTATAAGTTCTACATTTTTCAAATACTTTTATTCTTGTGGAACATAGCTTAGAGAATATTATGATATTTTTTTCAATAATTTAATTTCACCGTAAACGTGAAGTAAAAAAGACATTATTTTATTTAGCGGGAGAAAAAGGGAGCTATAATAAATTACAATCTAATTTCGGCACTCTTAAATGAAAATGTATAATTTGAATTTTAGAATAAACCCATGATTTATATGTATTTCGTTTTATCCTTCTAATTTATGCACAACCAAACAACATGACTTCTGCGATTATTTTATTGATTTCGCGAAAATTGTTCGCAAATATCTTTGTTAATATATACTGTAGAATTGTAGAGCTTTAGGAAAAATACGGGTCTTCTAATTTTGGGCAAAGACTTTAAATTTAAAATACATATAAAAAGAGTCCAAAGTCATTCAAATATGAAACTTAAATGTTGAATTATTTTACGCATTTGTCATCCTACCATACAATAATGAAGTATATATTAAAGTGTTTCTTTTATGTAATTTGTTGAAAGACTCGACCCTATTTCATCTCTTTTCTTTCTGGACTTTTGTTGTTTTCATTATTTCTCTACTTTTGCCGAAACAGTTACTGCATCACATATGGGTAACAGTTACATTGGATTCTCGGCGGTACTGTTAACTGCACGCAAAAAGTACCGAATACTTTTGTCAACCGGTAATTGTTACTTTGGATCTCGGCGAGTAACGATTACTTAGTAAACAATACTCATTTTACTTACATCGGTAGGTAGTACAATTTCCTCTCAAATGATTACAACTTCATTTCCACCTTAAGTATTTCTATGCATATTAACTGATCCTTAGAAAGGACAAGGAGATGTGGCAGGTAGTAATACATACAAAATAAACGTAGATAGATTGGATCAAATTTTAATATATTCAAGAAATATATCTGTATCCATGATAATACCTACATATGCACAATAAAACATTATGACTATAAACGTGTTCATATTTCATTCGTATTGCCTTGTGAACACAAAATTTGCTTTTAACTAATTATCATATTGATCTACCGGTTATCGTTTATTTGATACGTTAATTTGATTGAAACGGCATCTATAACCCATAAACGTAAACGCACGCTACATCTTCCTAATTAATAACCTACCTATAATATTCGATAAAACGTTTCATTACAGAATTGCGCCGACATATACACTCGCACATAAACACGTACTCCTTTTTACATTATGTTTCCGTGTATGCCTCCACATACGTTTATATTCAATATATATCAGCGTGTATAACCTGTACGCGTATGTTGTTTGTCGGGAAATGTGTACGTGGTAAGCTTTATCACTACCCCGCGATCGCTTGTCAGGAAAAAAAAGAAACATAATTTAGTAATTGCTTGAGGTATCGTAATCATTTATAAATCGTACAGTTATTTATTTATGTTAACATGCCCGTACACTAATAATAATAACAATAAATCAAACTGTAATAAGCGATGTTTTCCTGACATCCTTTGCAATTTAAGTACATTGCGATTTACAAGATAATTGCTGAATACCTGAAATTTTATATTTATGCCCCCTGGAAACTTGAATCTTTATACAAACAATTAGCTGTTTGTTAAGCGTACTTCAAGTTTTGGCGTATACAATTGTGGTGATCTTTATAACATTGTTGCATGTATATATTTATACACCAACATTTTCAGATACCTTTGAGTTATTATCTTACGAAGATGAATACTCAACAAGATTTAAGTTCAAGGAGCAGAAATAATGTGTATAAACATGTTAGAGTAAGCATCACATTATATTTACATGATTAAGAGATTACACTTTTGCTTAAGTAACTGTTAGAAAGTGTCCATAATGTAATTAATAACCTGACTTTATTAAACAAAATCAATTTTACATGTTAGATACTACTGAAGATCATGTTCTAATCTTGATGAAATATTATCAAAATGTGTGAGATGCACAATATGTTTCGGCTTACGCGCAATCTTCAGGTGTAAATGTTAATATTATTGACATAAGCTAAGACATGTTGTATACGATATTTTAATTATATTTTACTCAAGATTGGAACACGAACTTTAGGAGTATTATCTAACATTAATATTTAAACCAATCATATTTGGGCATTTATTAAAGCTGAAATTAATTTTTATATCGATATACCTAGACATCAGCCTGAGCGACTGTGTGGGAAACTAGCGTTTCTACGGACACGAGAATAAGTAACCTATAGATATGTATGTTAAATAGACAAAGACAGGAATATAACCACAACTGGCAATGTTATCAGGCTGTTGTAAAAACGTGAAATAGATGGAATTAACCCCTAAAGTACTTTATTTGTTTTATCTCCGTCTCTGCTTATCCAATCGATTTAACATTTTACAGAAGCAATTATTCTGGTTAGTATAATAATTTTTACTAGTTTAAAAGATTTGGATTCGTTTGTGATCTCCAGAAAAAAAGCGTCATTATATATGGGTTTTCAATTCAATATCATCGGGAGCACTTTTCAGTAGCTTATCCTGCTATAGCTCTTTTATATATTATGAATATGAACAGTGTAAACGTTATGAAAATAAATCTTATGCTAAATAAAATAACACCACGATACCTTTCAATCTCTGATGCACAAACGGATTTCTTATTCCCTAGTTCAGACTGCTTAAACCATCAACATGAAATTTGGCAAATAGAAAAATGATTCCTATGACGTAAGCACCTGCTTACAGGAAGAATTCTTGATGTTTTTTAAAGGTTACAAAAAGGACGGTGATAGTTCTATACACTAATAATCTCACTGCGGACATCAAAATTCATGAGGATCGAATTGCAATTAATCTAAGGGTAGATAATAATAATAATAATAATTTTATTGGCAGTACATAAATATATATCTATATAAACATATATATGTTTATATAGATATATAAGACGCTCTAATGAATTAAAATAGTGGATGAAAGCTCTCTCAGAAATATTATTGATGTTAGGGTGCTAATTGGTTCTTGCTAAAGGAAATCGATTTTTATGCAACATTCGTTTGATTTCGGTGGTTTCAGTCCTCTTTCAAAATTTTCTACAATCTTGAATAAATATTAAGGTTGGCTTTAAAGATTAATTTTGGAAAACGGATTTCTGCTACCCGCATATCTATACATATGCCAATTTGCCGTCTAATAAGCATTATCCTAAATTGAACACACAAGCAGTCCACAGCGAGTATAAAAATACCGCTATCGATGCGTAGTTTACAGTATCCTATGTCAATGATCTACTGAGAAAGTGACTAATAAACACATCATGATTTATAAATTTTCCCTGACAGTTATATGATACGATAGCCTGAGGGTTTTGTCAAAATCTGAAAGTTTGCGCTTAACTCTACGTTTATTATAAATGTGATTAATTACAATATATTTCACATACAGCATATGCCATAGAGAAGCAAGATGTAATTGTGAGAAACTATTAACTTGAAAAAGTTGTTCAACTTGAGTAAAAAAAAAGACAGGTGAGTATATAATTTGTTAGAAAATCTAGTCGAGTCTAGTATTTTAATTATTTATTAAAATGATACTGCACTGATTTGCCTCCATATATTTTTTAGACAAAAATTCACATTTCATGCACTATAATTCTTCATATATCAAAATTAGTCAGATTAGCGAAGTTGCAACAGATATTCATGTAAAAATACATTTTTTTGAAAAAACTTAAAAAGTTAAAATATGATAAATTTTTGTGGAAATTTACATAGTAAATTTTAGAAATAGCCTACTACTTGCAAAGTTGTAGATAATATCATGCAATAAGTCATTGTACGGTAATTCTCTGTGTATAAATAGGTAAAATTGTATTTTGAAAATCATAAATCCTATATGTAATGTAAAATTGCATCTTGCTCGTCACTTTGGTATTTTTATTTTTTACTATCCTTCATGTTATATTTTATACATACATATGCATATACTATATATTAATTGTACATCAGTTTTAAAGCGGTGTTCAGTATTGTCCAAATAGGCAATCTATAAAGCCAACTCGCTATCAAAGAAACGCATCGAAACCCAATATAAATAAGAATAATAATAATATATATTTATTATATATATTATATATATAATATATATTTGTCCAAAAAAAATCCAATCACAGGACAATAAAGGTACAATGTACAATAGATTATAAAAAAATAAATAAAATAGAAGTAGGTCAACTAATGTAACTAAAGTTAACAATTAGTGTAAACTTACAGTATAGCAATAAGAACGAAAATTAACTACGATTTAGGGAACAAACTGGTCAAAATGTTCGGAGAGGGATAACTTTAACTGTTTTAAGCTATTGAAATGTATATCATTTACGTGAAAGATTTTGTTGTTGTTGTTACACATGACATATAAGGGCGACTTGAGCATCAAATTAGTTCTAGCAAACGGTAAATAGAAGGCAGCGGAGGGTCTAGTGGACATTCGAGGCACCAAGAAGTTACACTGGGCCAAAAGCTCAGGACAATCGACAAAGCCGTGGACTAGGTTGAACAAAAAACACACTAGTACATATACGCCTATATGACAACGATGGCATATCAAAGCGAGATAGTAGAATGGAGTGGTCGAAGTTCCTCTGTGGATAGGTATTATCTATTTGAAACCACAAAAATTTAGCAAATCTACGCTGTATTTTCTCCAATTGACATTTGGATTCCATATAGTGTTCCAATAAGTGTTTAACACACAGTGTGGTGTTAACGGAAATTCTAGTGAATTCCTCCGTACAACTACAAGTTGTTTAGTAAATATATAAATGCAATTCTATTTATATTTCGATCTTGTTATTATTTATTTTTTGCAATGTCTCAAGTTTCGTAATGATCATCCATAAATAGTATATTACATGCAAGGTGCAAAATGTTTCTTAGAGTGGGGAAATTATGTTGAATGAGGGAACCATCAATTCGTCGAAAAGCATGCAAAATCATGTCGAATTAAAATTATTGATAACTAGGTACTTACACGTTGAGTATTTGATAGAATTAGACGTTTTTGATAGAAACAGATTGACAGAACCATCAATTACCACCCAAGAGATGGAAGTGATCATTTTTAACCCAAGAGAAACACTTTTCATCCAGTGATGACGTATTTTCCAACCGAAGTTTCATGTGTTGCAAAAATAGCTGTATTACAATTATGATTGCGAATAAATGATTTTCACCAACCATTTGCAAATAATGATGCCGAAGTTTTAATAACAAAGATGCCGTAAAGTTGGTTTTTTGATGCACAACCTTTTGTGGTTATTATGATAGTTAATTATGGTAGGTATTTAATTTTATTGAACTGTTGTTCTCTAAGCATATTAACATATGTAAATAACGACTAACTAGAGATTAATTTCATCAATCCAATAGATTCTAATAGACGAACCAAAAACAGTACTGCAGTGTAAATAAAGGTAAAGAAAAAATTGAAAGTAATGGATGCCATCAATGACCTCTTTTCGAAAACAGTTTCAATGAAATGTGAAGAAGGAACATGCAGAAGAAATAATCTTAGCGATGGTCAAAGAGTTATAGACTAAGTTTTAATTTTCTTGAAGTATAAATCTTTTGTATGCGTGTAGATCCTAGATCTTAGAGAAGGTAGCTACGAGAAGGAACTGCCTTCAGGGATGAGAGATGTAATTAATAAGGCAAAATTAGAAAATATTTTCTAGAATGGAAGGCATCGCTCTATAACTCAAAAAGTCGCAGTCAAATAAGCTTTTATGGTCGCTCCAATCCTAATCTAATCTAGTTATGGCGGACAGTTTGGATAGTTTTTGTAATATACTTATCACTTACATTAACATTTTTTTTTTCGCAAAGCTTACTGAGAATTATTAAACACAACTTTTGCAAAAACTATAAGAGGATGTTTCTGAGATTGGGTATACCTTTTTATAGTAAATGACAACGCGGCTGGTGCATATGTCACTGAAAAAGTATTGATCATGATTCATGTTTTTCGTATGCTATTGGGAAATATACTTTGTTATATAGTTAAATGAAATTCGCCATTAGATTATTATCAGTGTCCTCCTGATAACATGAGCACTAGTCGCGGCTGGCAAATAAGTTACAAATTAAATTTCGTACTTAAATCCCCATAGAATTTCAAATGTGCAATAATGAAGAACAACAAGTTGTAAGTCTGCTGATTGATATTAGTTATAATTTTGATAAATGAGCGTGTCAAATAGAAAGACTATAATTTAAAAACTGTAAGAGGTAATATTTTTCGCAAACTAAGCATTTCATAAGTTACTAAGTTTACTTAAATTATCTTAAACTTTTTGCGGTAGCTTTTTGTAACGAATTTTAACAGAGAATTTGTATATTTGCAAAAGTTATAGAACTAATTCGTAAAAAGTTCTTAAAAGTCTTCAAACTGAAGGTCATTAGAAAATCACTTATATACAATACAACCAGACATTTACTAAAGCCACAAATGAGAAATAAAAAGCTACTTAAAAGAGAGAAGTGGAAAAGTAGTTGAATTCTGAAAAAAAATGGTTTGCAGGGGATAGCGATATACACAAATGGTTCAGTGAGATATACCAATTTACCGACTGCAGGTTTCTTTTTACACACGAGCAATGCGTTTTAACAATACATATGAATCGTAAAGTGGTCGTTTTCTATTTAAGATATAATATAATCAACTAGCACTTACGCAAAAACGTTGCCGTCAAAATGCGCAGTACGCTAATACTTCAACAACTATTGCGATTTCATTCTACACTCCACAACACTCTATTTCTAATGAAAAATCGTTGTTAATAATGGGTACATCAATTAAAGTACGGATTCTTATTGATTGAACAAGTCAACCTTAAATATCATGAAGCCATTTTGCCTGGTCACACAAATATCATAAAGTTATTTACTGAAATCACCTTTTATGTTATTGGATTTTAGCAATTGGTTACGTTCTGCAGATTTATGAGTGTTAGCATAATGACTTACAGTTGCATTTACTAACAAATTACAAGATTTATTGCGCAACAAGTGAAGATATTCAATAAATTCATAAAGCACAAAGCAATAATTTCCTAGTACTAATTATGAACAGCAAAAACGGAAGATTACATACAATTAATATTAAGTAACCATCATCATTATAGGCTTCTTTACAATCTTTCCAGTTTGTATAGTAAATAATTAACAATAAATACACCTATGACAGTTTTATTGAAATTAAATATGTCGTTGTGCTGGCAATTAACTCTACGGCACATTACAGGCACATAAAAACTAGGGATATTAGTCGTGTGTGGTGGCCTTGTCAGAATTTTTATGTATAGTTGGCTACCAATGAATTAAATTGGTTAATAATTAGCTGTAAAGATAAATGAAAACGACTTTTTCGTCGTATACGATTTGTGTGCTGTGGAAAACTGATTTTCTATGCAACTGTTTGGTAAATAGCAAATTACTTTGCATTGCCTGAAGAAGTATTTGATTTTATTGTTCTTTTGTTGTTATAGGAATGTCTGTCCTCGAATCTCCGCAGCAGTGCAGTCTCTTGACTTTTTGTATTAAATCTCCCATTTCTGTTACCTATTAAATTATACCAGCCATCCCACTATCCTGGTAAGCTTACATGTACTAATCTGTAAAAGGCTAATGGTTAGTTAATCAAAGTAATCTCTGGGCTCATTTCTGGGTTGTCAAACGGTGCCTGTCTTTTAACCTCGCATTCGTACAGGATGTGCTACGCAGTTTCTGTCGTCTACAGTTGGTATCTCTCGCATTGATTTAAATTTTCTGTCGGTGTCCTTTCAGTGTACAGTGTTCTCAGCACAGTCATTGCGAAGATAATTCCTCCAGACCTGCAATAGTTCTTCAGTCGCCTTCTTTGATGGTTCCTTATTAAAGGTCTCTCCATAAATTTGCTTGATTGTGTTGTTCTTTGCGTTTTTCTTTGACCCTGCTCTTGCGCTGTGTTCTTGGGCACTCTTCAATAGATCCTGAGTTTATATTATATGATTCCGTCTTGCTAACTCATCGACTTTTCGTTTTCTGAGGTTGCTGAATGGATGAGTACTTACAATAGAATGATTTTAGGCGGTCTGTCAGATTACCCAATTCTCGAATATATTCCCCAAATTAGTCTTGATTGAATGTTAGGGTTTACTAGTTTTCTCAGTATTGTCTGGTCCTCTAATTTGCATAATGCAATATTACCTAAAACCGTATATTTTACCACAAGTTTTGCTTTGCTCAGTTATAGCAATTGTTGATGCATCTTTGTCCCTCATATAATGCGTAATGATCATTGTAGATCCGGTGTTTTGTTCAGCATTGCGTTGTCAAATTTTCCGTGCGTCAAAATGACAAGATCATCTGCATGTCGCAAAGTTTTATACCCTTCATTGTTCAGTCTTGCCAGTCAGTTGCAGTCAGTAAGTTGTACATGATCAGATTCCACAGCCGAGGAGACAAAATGCCACCATACTGACATCTTTTTCGATCCAAGTCGCAAGTGTTTCTCTCATGATAATTGTGTAAACTGATGTCTCTTTAATCATGCAGTCTATTCATCTCTAGCTTGTTTCATCGATCTCTTTATTCCTCGATGCTTTGAAGATCGATGGTACGAAAGTATTACCAAATACACCCTCTGCTTGCGCGAATGTGCAGAAAAGTACTTCCTTTTTGTGCAGGGCTCTGTAGGAGCTGATGAAAGACTGTATCTATGGATTTTCCTGCTTAATACTCATACTCGGTGTAGTAACTGATATAGAAAATGTGTCTATTATGTATCTATCTAACAGTTTTTCAAAGGTATTCGCCTCAAAGACTTTGTTCCATCTTGTTTCGTTTTTTCGGTTTTATGTATTAAAATATAAACATTTTGAAAACCTTCACTAAAGTTGCTCCAATAAGTAACTAAAATGAATGTAAATCGAACTCCAAGCCAGGGTAGCATAAACTGCACCAAACAAACAGAAACAGAACAAAAGGGATTGATGAGCACACGGAAGCTTTTATTTAGGGCAATTCACGAAAAATGGTTATAAGGAAGTTTAGAATCTTTAAGAGAAATATACGAGTAGAGGATATGTGCTAATAGACCCATAATTTTGGGCCAATGATGATATATCAGTCGTTTACCGAATCACCTGCAGATAAGAGAGATATAGTCCGTGATAGAAATGGCATATACAGAATTCCTTTTTATAATATAAGTATGTGATAATCTTGTACACGGAATTATGGTAAAATGCAACAAAAATAATGGAAATTTGTAATATAGATATAAAAATGCCAATCATTATATGTAGGTTTCCTTTAATAGATCTAAATCGTTGTAATAGACCCTGTTAAATTTGTATGAATCAATTAGGTGCAAATAGTAGGATAATTAGAGAAGTATTTCAGTAAGTAGAAAAACTGTATCGAAAGCTCTTCTATATTGAACGAACGGTTATATTAAATAATAGGGAATATCGGGGGATCTATTACGTTATTAATATAATAATATATTATTACTTACATACAATTTTACGTATCTTCAGGTGATGATAATAAGGATTTGTGTGCCTACTTAAAATCTTCAACCTCATGATAGATTGCTAACGTCAATTTGTCTAGCTTGTTTAAAAATCTTAATCGCGTAAGTACTAAATCCTCATGACGACATAATACCCAGACTAAACTTTTTTTTGATTACAATAAATCAAAGCAAATTAATTTAATGAACACAATTTAGTAGTTTATCAAATTGTCGGATTAACGGGTTAATGGTAAGAAGATAAGTGGTTAAGTATTAGGCTGCTTATTTTATGATTATATGTTGGCGTGACCGGTTTTGGGATAAAATGTAATTAAATGTAAACCTGTCCGGCGATCTGTTCCTGTATGCTTCAAATAGGAACTCTGTTATGTAAAACAACGCATGTAAATGTCATAATATGTTGTTGAAGGTAACAGGCGTCACGAAGGAGTGACAAATTATTATATAAGTATATACTTACGCCATGTAGTATATTTGTATAATTGTTTGAAATATCAATTTGGGATGACAAGTGAGACATGGAAATTGTAATTTGTCTGCTTAATTTTTTCACGAAAGCTACCATTTTGTTTCAATTAAATGTTGTTATGGAGGCATTTCATATTAATTTGATAAGCAATTGACCCCTAACTTATAGGTGACTCATTTTATTTTCATTATGAAATTTCAAACATTATTTCCTTATAAGTAACATTTTGAAAGGATAATTTACCTATTTAATACACAGGAGTACCAAAAGAAACTGCAGGTAGGTACGTACAGTGATGACGTGATGAAAGTTATCAATCTAAACTTATTATCGTTAGTACAGATTAGTGATGTAACGAATACGTGATTTTACACATTCGCGAATATTCACTTTTTAACTTTATTATCGTCATCTATCAGTTTTCTGTTTACAACTATATGAACACTTGCATTAAGCGCACGCAAAGAATTAAATATCTCCATCACCGCAGCGACACTAGCCAAGTACAACCGAATCGTTTAGATTTTTTACGTCTCATTTTTGTCAATTCAAGTTTAGTTTTGAGGTTATTGATGGTTATTATAATGTAAACTGCAAATTTGTGCTCAAAAGGTTGTTTTAGGATTGCAATGAATTTGAACATTAGTTTTTTTTTCTAAATTATCCATTTTAACAGGTGAAAGTTACCTGTTAAAATGGATATTTCGATATTCGCAATATTTATTGCGAATGCGAATATTCGCTACATCACTAGTACAGATGAACGACTTAGAAGAGTTCCATTTTCATCACAGCTGCTCGTTTATACTAGGTCTAGTAAAAGAAATCTCCGCTTTTTCACATTAAAAAAGGTAACTCTTACTGCGTCCCTGCTGTATGTACCGTGTGTGGAATAAGGATTGACATCTTATAAAAAATCCTGGCGCATGCACGAAAGAAATTTGCCTCTAACATTAACTTCCAGACGCTTGCGTGGGCGGCATTAACATTGCCTTTTTTTATTTTTCTAGTTTCTCTCACGCTGAAATGATAAGAATAGCATCAAATTGAAAATTGCTTGTCTGGAAAAGGTTTTGTCTTAACAGCCTGAGCTATTGTGGTAAATGGGGCTGCACACGCAATAAGACACAAGGTTGGAAAGTTACAATAACCAACTAACTTTGCCGGCCGGCCACAGACAAAAGTATTTGCAGGCTATGGAAATGTTAGGTATATGAATGGTCTGTGTTGATTGCGTTACCGATTACTTCACTTTTTCTTATTTTTTCAAATTCAAGCAAGTTATGTGATCAACCTACATGTTTTTATTAATTGATTGTTTAAATATACAAAAAAAAACATCTTAGTTTGGTTGTTACGTAACGAAATTATTAAAACACAAATAACAAATTTTATAGAACGTGATTATACACACTGAGTTTTCTCCGGACTTGTTCATGGAGATTTCGAAAACGAAAATAAGGAGATAGTCAAATGAAGAAAAAAATGGAGTTTTATGAGCTCAATAATGCGCCTTGAAAACAAATGCTTAGCTAACTAGAAACCCAACAAATGTTCTGCTATTTTATTTAGGACCTATACCTCTATTATTATTGAATTTAGACGGATGATGTAGAGGAGAGAATTATAGGAAATTATGTATTTAACAGGACACGATTATTTTATATTCATAAATGTTGGTTATATTCATTAAACATGCCGCAGTTTGTACATCGCGTTTCAATGGCCCATAAAATTTAAAACTTAAGCTGGGGTACAGCTCCATATATAAAACCAAGTACAAAATTAAATACGCTTATTGCAATTCTGCGGCTGTAATATTGATATTTATAGATATGTAATCTATGCTTCTTCAGTAATCCGGTAATAATACATACTGCTGTGGACGGACACCTTGTTTTCGCGAGTTTTTTTTTTTAACTTGCATAGATGTTGTCATGTTTACTTCGATCAGCCTTTGTCAATGTTTCGGGAAAGTTTTCACATATGAAATGCTTATTTTTATATAAGATTTAGTTTATGAATTGATTGTATGATTTATTTAATTTAGGTGTTCAGTTGTTTTAAATTAATTCTTTCTTTAAATATCTTGCGTTCGCTGGTATAGTTTATATTATTATGTTTTGTGATTTTGTCCGTTGGCGGACTGATCTGTGTGCGGCTTCGCTGTACGCAGCGATCGAGATTGTAAGAGGCAGTTCTTTGGTAGATGCCGGCGTAAGTAGACGTAATTTTTAAATCTTTGCTGCTATTTTGTTATTTCATTTGATTTTGAGATTTCAATTCGCATTTATTGTTTTATTTCGTCCATCAAGGACTCGCTTAATGATAATTGTTATTACATTGTTGTGTATACATTTTAGATATAAGATCATTTATTATTTCGTGCAGTTTTTAGTTTTAATTAACTCATAATTTTAAAGAGATCATTTTTGGTTTTCTAGTTTGCTGTTTCATTTTTATTTTATTAATCACCTCGGGTTGTGTGAATAGTAGCACTGTTCTTGCTTTTAGTTTTCTTCTTTGTAAATTTTTGTTGTTCCACGATTTTATTTTATTTTAATTTAAAACCACGTGGGTTGTATTGAAAAAAAAAATATCTTCCTGAACTAATTTGTTTTTTTCTTGATATAGGATTTAGCATTGTCCTATCGTAATTTAGAATCAGTTGCAGTTTTGATTTAAACCAAAACCCTCTGTTCACGGTTTTTTTTTTCTGCAAAAATTTGTTATTATCATTTTTTTTCTTTTTTTTTATAATAAAATTCTTGATTGTGATATACCGTCATTTAAAATTCTGTTCTTTTATTTTTTTATTAAACCTTTTCAATTTTTGAGGTAATTAAGATCAGTCAGATTAAGTCAGATTTCTTTCACCTACAATTTACTTGTGGTTAGATTCAAGTTTTAATTCGCGAGGGTAACTCTGAGTTTAATTGTTCTTTTGCGCCCTTTAAATTTTTTATCCGTTGAGCTAGCTAATTTAATTTTTCTTTTTTAATATTCGTTTTGCATTTTTCAAATTCAGTCAGTACACACCAATACGTTGCGGTGTGCCGGACTCTATTGAAATATAGGTATCGGATTGAAATCGATGCGCTTTTGGGATTGCATGTGCCAATACGTTTGCTTGCCCAAAAATCAAAAGGGTTCATTCAAATGAGCTTACACTTTTCCCAGTTGATCGTCCCTCTATTTCCACTAGTTTCCGAAATCTCTATAATAAACATCCGAAGCAACTCATAGTACTGTAGAGAATTAAAAAATTACGTCGGACAAGATAAGTTATTGCAATGACTAAAACAGTTAAAATGACAAAACATCGTGACAGCTCGCTGTAGGCCAAATACGCGTACGCTTAGAGAAGATTCTCGGTAGCTAATTGTAGAAACCTTGTCAATGTATCACAATGGCAGGAAAAATGCATTAGGGTCTTCTCTTTGTCCCGGTAGAGCCTTCAATAAGCATCTACTTATTCAGTCTACAGTATCGGCTCTATTTTTCAGCTGATGAAGCGGCTTTATTATCTGCAGATGGCACAGTTATCAGAATTGAAAGGACGCTGCCTCTTCCAAACTCAAAAGGGTAATAATAATTTGCTGGCTATCAGTAACAAGCCATGGAGCTGCTTCTTAGGTTCTGCTTCCCGAGTAAGGGTTTTCTATGGTTTTCCCTTACTTCTTGGCGAATGCTGGGAGATAACTGAAGTCGTCCCATGGTCGCAAGCATAATGGCAATTAATAGCTGACTGATTTATTATATTTTCGTTGTTATTCTTAGTAATCATAGGGAAATTATTTAGTTAAAGTAGGAACATTTCAATTGTTATGGGATCCATACAGTACGTAGAATAAGTAGCCTCGTATAATACTTTTAGGTGAAGCCTACCTTTTCATAAATAAAGTATTGGCTGTTATTTTAACAGTTTAAACAATTAATATAAACATCTTAGTCACAGTAGGCTTATTGTAATATCATCTGTTGGATTGTTTAAATCTGACGTTTCGGCAGTGTTTTTATTGTCGTCATCAGGGTAGTTCTGATAAGCGCAATGGTTTTCAAAATCCATTGTTTTCGACGGAAATGTATTCTCAGATATGCATTACCTATGCGATTGTTCTGTATTACACAGTATATGTATGTACACACTACTGTACAATGCGATTGTTCTGGAGAAACCAATATACCACAACTTACGTAACTTGTTTGCTTTCCTCTATTGATATCTCTTAATATGTTTTTTGAGATTGTAAATTTTGTTTAATAGACTCTTCATCAGTATAAATTATTCTATGACAATTTTTCACCTGAAGATGATTTTATAAGAAAATCAAAACATGTTTTGCAACATAATTGGTTTATTTGCATTTATTTATTATATCTGGCATTTTATTTCCTCAAGTACATCATATAAATAAATCTTACGACAATATATCAATAATATAAGGAATGGTGCAATTAGGTCCAATTTCTCACAAATTCTTTATTGACGACTACTGATTTCATCCACTAAGGGACATCTTCAGGTCGGAATTATAAAAAAATTATACAATTTTATTCAATTTTACAATTAAATTTTTATTATTGTACGACATGACTAAATTTTAAACTGTTTTATAATTCCGACCTGAAGATGCCCCTTAGTGGATGAAAGCGGTAGTCACCAATAAGGAATTTGTGAGAAATTGGACCATTCAAGTGAATGGTCCAATTGGTGGTAGGTAATGAAAGTTCATTACCTACTGCAATTTACACACACAAAGTCAAAAAACCAATGGTGCAATTAATAATAAAGTTTTTGATAATATTAGCATACATCTAGTCACGACCTAAATGATTAACTAGTGCAAAAAAAAGACAACAAGAGATCTCTTTTTTCTATTGACTGTAACAAATAATAACAATTTTATTCAAAAAATGACAAATATTGCATGATAGCTAGTATGTTTTATCTGTGACGTATTTATGTACTGAGAAAAAAATAGATTGCATTCTTTAATAGAAATATATGCACATATTTTATCGTTTTTATCATTGAGAGAGTAATTTATCAAAATAAAATAAAAAATTGTTGTAATTTAATAATATTATCGATGACGGTATTACTCTTAAAAATAGAAGTAAGGGACACTTGAAATTGAAAACATTGCTGCATGATTGTGTTATATAAAACAAAAACTTTTTGCAAAATCGCCACCTTTTGTTAATAAAATCTGTTTATTTTAGTATAAATAAATTGTCCCTTAAAAAAATCACCATAATAATGAAAAAAAAATAAAAAATTATATTGTGCTACCATTCATTTTTCTCAGTGTACAGTTGTTCAATAGAGAACACTAATCATTAGAAAATTACTAAAAATTATATACTTAATAGGAAGTAGTACTAAAGTACTAATATAAAAATAAGGCAATGTCGCTATTTTTATCGTATAATCAGTGAAATCATTCATAATGGCTTAAATATGTTGCATACTTTGAGATAAACAAATTTCAAATAAAAACAGATTCACAAGGCCATCTGCAAACATCAGCGACTAGATTTCGTTGAAATTTGATTTTGTGTCGTTTAAAAATGTTTGGATTAAACACAAATCACGTGCATAAAATCTTGTCGCGGCCATAGAAAAGTGCTGCGATACTGACAGTGAGTGACACTGATACTTTAAATCGCTTTGAAATGATAAACAAGCCACCGCTTTACGAGTCATTAAATGTGGTATTTTATTCTCTTTTCTGACAGTCAGTGTCGTAAATATGTGTAAAAGTAATTAACTATTTAATTCCCATAAAAATCGTATGTACGTGCAATACCGGGAAACAATTTGGATTTGTTGAAATTAACATAGACAAGGTCACAATAAAATGGAAAATTTAATATTTGGTTTCGTTTTTCATACAGTTACTGATTTTTTTTTAAAATCGGAGAGTTATTGATGATATCAACTACAAACGTTTTTTACATAAAATATTTCCACTCCCATGGATTTTGGGAAAATGAAAATTTATGACAAATATGACAAATAAGTCGTTTTTGTTGGTAAATGGGAATAATTCATAGCAAAATATTAAAATGTTTCACTATTCGCGAATATATTGTTATTCAAGTGCAATGTGAAAGCGTAAAGTAAAAAAACGTAGTAAGGGATTTTAGAAATTACAATATCTGTAACCATCCAACGTTACTATAAATACTGAACGAAATTGTGTTAAAACTGCACCTAAATATCTTCAGATTCATTCTGCAGAGAATAGGATATCAATATAGTTGAAGATACCCTTGGAGATGATCTCGTAAACTTTCGTGCGATAAGTTACATTGGGCGCCTATTATATTCCAACAAAAATTAGCTTAAAAAATCTCAAAATCACGACGAAAAAGAGATAAATAGATTGGCGCTTCCAAAATATTTTTCCTTGAAAACTATTATAATTGAATTTTTGTTTACATAATAGCAAGACTTGAAAAAAAATGCATTACAAATAAAATGCAAGAATTACCGAAAAGCAAACATCAGGTATGTTTTTACATACAGTAAACTTCTAATATCCGCATTAATTAGGAAAATAAAATTAGATAGCAGAAGTGCTTTCAAAATCCTACCCTACTATGGGAAAGTGCATCACGGGAAAAACTAACATCTGCTCAGGCAACCAACAAAACAGAAAATTACTTGAGTCACATAACACCGAGAGTTGACATCGAAATATGATCAAAAAGGTTATGGATGAATTTGTTTTGCTTTTTTTTCTCTATAGTGATTCCAAATGTAATAGATTGTGTGTTAGGATCAAATAGTATATGTAATTTCTAGGTAAGCATATAACTTAATTTTTTTTCTTCATAAATTGAATTTAAATTTAGTAACACAAAGTTTTAATTGCAGTTCATACAAGATGCTACGAACGAATTGTTTTATGGTTGAAAGTTATTCATCGTCAAAAGAGAGAAACTAAAAAAGATTTTCAGTATGTAAATAGTTAACTAACAGTAAAGTTATATTGTACAATGATTATTGGTATTTTTACATTTAGAGAAGACAGTAACCAATAGTGGTTTAGACTGAAACTATCTAATGCTAATTGTACCGTACCAGAGGAAACTCTAGTTTCGAACCCTTCAACCGATTTTGCATTTGCTTTTGCTCGTCAATGGCATCATTATGAAAAAGACATTTGATTTAGAGAAGATTTAAAATATGAGAGATGATACTTCATACCGCTTAACATTTGTAGACCTTATCACAAAAGAAGATTAAAGAAATCTCTATAATAAAAGAATTGTTAGTTGTTGAAATACTTTGTAGGCTTGCTTGCATTTATGACGATAGTTTGACGTTGATTGCAAGAAAGAAACAAACTTCAACTACTTATACCATCAAAAAGAGTTTAAATAATATATCTAGATGGAGAACGTAAATTTAAAAGCATACTATAAGTAATTGCAAAATTGTTTGAAATATTTCTAAATTAGGTATATTGCTCCAAAATTGTTATAAATGAGTTAATATTTCTCCAATTACTGCCCACGTCTATAATCAAGCTGTTCAGGAAATTAAACTCTTTTTCACTACTTTATTACTTATGAAACAATTCTTTTTTTTGAATTTGACATTAATTATTAAGAATTTAGATCAAATATATTTTTGTATAGAAGGCACATGTATTAATAGTTTCCTATATTGCAAAAAAATCATATTGTCAAAATTTTATAAATCAGGTGAGATGAATAACCAAAGTTACTTCCGAATCATGTAAATAGCCTGAGCAGGTGTTTTTCTCAAGACTCATTTCTCTATACTGAGGTAAATATTCGTTCATGGCGGCATAGAAACTTTCGCTACCTAGTTCTATGTTCGCTGACTAATGATTATCCGCGACTTTTTGATCTCAGTCGCTGTGTTTCTAATAAAAACACATGGTCTAAAACAAAAGTTTGTAGAAATAAATAGAATAATTTTTGATGAGAATTTAAAATTTTCATTTTTAAAAATGGCACAGTGGTAAGTCTTAAGTCATTTTCTAGATAAAACAGCATTAACTATAAAACTGGCGAGCAGAGCCGTGTAGTATCGTATGTTAGTTTGTTTCTCTTGATGTAGTCTATGTAAATATTCAATAAAATACTTGGTATTCTATTTACAAAAATGCAATTTTGATATGTAGCTAAAAAATTAAAGGTTTTGTATACCGCATAGTATTTTTAAGACACGCGTCAGTCAAATTGATGTACAATAATTCATGAATAATTAAAAATAAATGAAAAAAAAACCTTTAGTTTATTGGCAATCTATTTATCCTATTATTGGATTAGCTGCTAGCGGAATAAGTTTTATATACAGTATGTATCACAATGAGCTTCTAGTAAAAGTTTATGAAAAAGTAAATAAATGCCAGATTTAAAATTTTTTCGTAGTAAGTCTGTGGGTGTAGGTCAATTTAGTTAAAATATTTTTGACTTACCGTAATGTTTCCTTATGCCGGAAGTAATTGCCAATTTCGTTATTGAAAATGGAAAGCTGGTATTTTTTATTTCAAATTTGAATTCTACTCTAAATTTTCTAACATAGTTTATCTAACATACCATGCACTTAATATTTATGCTCTACAAGATATTCGATTTTTTAAAATAATTTTGTGTTATGTACTGGTTCATAAACTATTAAGTTGCTTCCAGTTGTACAGTGAAATTTTTCCATTTTCAGTGTAAATAATATCCACCTATTTCCAACAATGAAATGAAGAAATATTAAATTCACTGCAGGGTCAGAGAGGCCAAAACGAAAGACCTTCAATTTGTGGTAACTCATTTTAGTAGCCCCTAACATTATCTGCGCCAATCGATTGTCCATAAAAAAATACCTGTAAATGTCACAACCGTTTTTAGCTGCAATGAATACTTTAGGAGATATTTCACAAAAAAAACTGTCGTCTCATAATCATTACAAGTACATGTGTCCATTTTAGGTGATTTATGGTTAAACAATGTAGTTACTGCGATGGAAGATATGTTTGTAAGGATAAGAAGAACTTTAAATGAATTAGACGCAGTATCAGTTCAGCGCGCATCGCACGAACATTTATTACGGAGGATAATAGTATGCTTACTGTAAGTCTGTGCTATTTTTTTGAAAATTTGTAAAAATAAATGTATTAATTATTTGTTTCTTGAATAATTTCTTAATTTCCTGTAACCTAATTTGTACAGATATTAAATAAGAGCAAGATGCTGAGGCCATCGTCTATGGTATTTGCTTATTATAGGTGACAGTTATTATGGCCATCTAGAAAAGACACATGTAGTTGTAAGCATTATGCTGGCACAGTTTTTTCTGAAATACCTCCTAAGGTATTTATTTCAGCAAAAAACGGTGTTACCACAAAACGAAGATCTTTAGTTTTGCCCCCTCTCTTCCTTCAGTTTAATGTTTCTTAATTTCATTGTTGGAAATAGATGTCCCATTTGGTAGCTATTATTTACAAATGAAAATGAAAAAAAAATCATTGTATCAATTGTAACCAACTTAAAAGTTCCCAAACCACTACATAAAATTATTTAAAAAAAAATGGGGAAATCTTGTAAAGCATAAGGATTAAGTGCATGGTATGTTAGATAAATTTGATATAAAATTCAAAGTAGAACCCAAGTATGAATAAAATAAAATAAAAATAAAAAAAAAAAAAATACTACCTTTCCATTTGCAATAACAATGGTGCCAACTGACAACTACTTTCCGTATAAAGCAGGGCTTGAAAAGGTTCCAAAAATTACTGTTTCAAACTATTATATATCAGTTCTGAAAGAGTTATTGAGAATAGAGATAATGCCAAAACAGTTATTATTATAATGGTTCTGATCCAATATCGGTTTCCGTCATAGTTCTATATCGGTCCTTGTATCAGTTCTTTTCGGTTCTATATCAATTCTATTTTTGATGTATACTCGGTTACGGTTATACTGATTTTTTATTATTACGTAGTGATAGTAGTAATAAGATTTGTTGTTTATTAAGCTAAGAAAAAGTACTCTTTCTGTATTAGTAATAAAAAATAAAATAAATGTATGATTTCAAGAATGACGGAATAGCAAATTAATTTATTTTGTCATATACTTAAATTCATTAAGATTTTAGGACAAAATTTTTAATTTGTTTTTGTCAAAATGAAAAGAACATATTTAGCTACTTATACCGCGGAAAAAAAAAACATAAAAGGAGAAGGCATTGTATATTCCATCATCAAACACACAAGTTTGTTTCAACTACAAAAACATAAGCTGTAAAAGAATGATCACCAAAAATATCAAAAGTGAATAAAAAGAAAGTTCCTGCAGCAACAAATCCTACAAAAAGGTTTGGAACATTCAGAAAAATATTGTGTTGTATCTTTGTTTAATATATAAATTTGTATAAACCGCTAACTATCTCTTCTAGGCGGTAACGTCTAGTTAGAAAGCGCTACGGTCAGTTAGAGTTTCTTATTTTAGTTGTTGGAGTCCGTGGATTGCTGTTCGTAAAAAATTACCGATGAATCACAATTACATGTTACCAAATCGGTGACATCGATGTGAATTGAAAGTGTAGTGATAGTCAATTAAATTCGTGCTCATTGGGACTCATTTCCATGCAGATCTCCCTCAAAGTGATTTGATTATGTTTGGCTTGCCGCAATAGATGTTTCATTCTATGCTTATTATCAAATATTCCATTTACGAACTCCATTGCATGATAGTAACAAAGTTTTAAAGTTAAAATGCAAAAGTGCATGTGATGCAAGCATTTCAAACTGTAAACATGTAAATAAAACTTCAAATTGAAAATTCTATATTATAAATTATAACATAAAATACACATATGTAAAATTTAATCCATTGAAAAAGGCAATGAAAGCCGAAACATGTATGGAAGTTATAATTATAAACAAAATGGCTATTTTAATAATAATTACAAAAAAAGAATTTAAGAATTATCTAAAATTAAAAAGCAAATTTTAACTTAATATGGAATCCAGGTTATAATAAAGAATTAAATTTGCAGGTCAACACAAATCTTTCAATCGTCAAACCGACAAATTAAAAATAATAGAAAATAAGGTTGCCACCCGTCCTCAATTCGCGAGGATTGTCCTCATTTTGAGACTGTCCTCTTGTTGACAAGAGAAATCCTCGCGAGGGCTCATTTATGTAGAATCAAAAAGAAAAATGCGATTATATTAAAAATACGAATAGGATATAAGATAATATAGAAAACGAAATTGGATGTTGGGACCTAGAAAAAACTGAATAAATGAGGGATGAGTGAACATTTGATTATTATGCTCCTAATTTACTAATTTTAACCTGATATCCTCTACCTCCCCCCGCGCCTTCCCCTCTCTCCTCAATTTTGTCCTCGCCGAAAACATGTAAAAGGTGGCAACTTTATGTTAACACTGTAATTGAAACCGATATCTTCACGAATTTCGGTTCTAAATAACTGTTATGCAAAATAACGGTTCTTCATAATTGTTTTGAGAACCGAAATCGTTATTATAACTGTTTTCAACCCCTGGTATAAGGTACTGCGGAAAAATTATGTTTATAATTTATGAGAAATTCCGTTCTATTAGTGGACACTAGCAATTTAATTTTGTGCTACATTCTATACAGAAATTAAGGTTGTGTGTTTTGGAAATTTTACGAAAAAGTCCAATTAGTTCTTTAAATTTAGCAAACTTGTCGTTTTAAATTGGCAATATGTACGCATATAGGTAATTGGATATTTAGTAATAACCAGTGTCGCTAAGGACAGCAATTATGCACCTACATTTAAAAATTGCACGCCCTGTCGTGAAAATAGGTCAATGTGCGTACACGTAAGTAAGTATCTCTATACATTTTCGTCCATATCAATCTGCCACCTGTTCTTTAAAAACGGATGTTCTACATATGCGAGTTCAAATTATCACTGTAGTTCGATAAGAACACACAGGAAGTTCGAATATTGTATAATGCGCGGTACGTTCGCGTTTTGATGGAAGGGCGTCTTCCGCAAGATTGTGTATACGCCGACGGAACAAAGGAACGCTTCTACGAGGCTAGCGACTAGCCGGAGTACGCCCAAGTTATGCATGCGGAGCGAAATATGTAACGGCTGTCGCGGACACGCGTTTAAGCGGCAGCAGCTTCCGCTTCAGGCACGCGTCCGGCACGCCTCCTGTGGCCCAACTCACGCAATCTCATCGTATAAATGTTATTTGATCAGATTATCAAATGGCGCGTCGCCAACGCTTGTTTTCGTAACGCCAGAAAGCTCGGCCTTAATTTTATGCTACATTAATTGGTCGTTTATAATGGATATCTGCTTTGAGTTAAGTTTTGAAGAAACTAATAACGTAAATATGTTATGACACATCTTTTATACGGCCAACTTTAGATTTTTTTTTATTTTTCGTTGGAGTATAGGTCTAATAATCTATTTGCACTATGCAGGGTATTAATTAAAAAAGGTTTACAAATAGAATAGAATAAATATAAGAAAAAGGAAAAAGCTCTAGTAAATTTCACTTTAATATATTCGAATAATACTTTCGCGATAGGATTTAATTAATAGAAATTCGTTTAGATTTTAAATCAATAAGTTAACGCAAAAAAATGGTAGTCTAAAAGTTGCTCAAACCGCCGCACAGTGGGCTGAAATCGAAAAATATGGACAATCACTGTTGTATTCTACTAGTCCTTTTAACTTTAATTTTATACCATGAACTTTTTTTTGTAAACTCAATATTTGAAAAGGCATATATGGCAATTTTTTGCAAATATTTATAACTTAGGCAATAAATTATTTTTGTCTTTATAAAAAAAGTGATTATGTATTCATATCCTACCTTAAAAACAATCATTTCACGCCATGTGCTTTTTCTTTCATAAAAGCAGTATTTATAGAAAGTTATGAAGCTTAGTTTTTTCTTATATGGAAAAATAGTGAAAATCAATTGTAACTCAAAAAGTTCATTTTTCTCAAAATATAATTTAGGAGATAGTACAACCAGCATGATTAGTTTTAAGGTGAACTATGTCCCCCGCTTTGATTTTTCTCGAAAATCGGTCAAATTAACATTTGAACTTAAAAATTGCAATATTTTATCCCATCAAAGAAAAATAATATTATATTTACCAGTATATAGGTAAAATATGGGTTCTTCTCCAGTGGTATTCCCAATTCGTGTTAAGTGGAATAAGAATTTGATGTAATTTAATAATTACACGTTAATATTTAAGTGCAGTAGTTTCATTATATAGTTTATAGTGCAAAGTAATAAAGGACTTTTTAATTAAAATTTAAGTTATTCACTTGTCATCATGATCGTATTTAGAATCAGGGTCTACAAATTCTATGGTAGGTTCTCAAAGTCGTTGCAATTACTGTTAAATTTAATAAAGTTATAGCATCTTTAGTCAAAATTTTGTCCCTTCTGAATAATCTGGGGCGGTTCATTGATGTGAATGTATCTGAATTAAGTAATAAATTATTTAAAATGTCTTCGTTTGTTGTCTTTCTACAGACTTTTCGGGAGTGATTATGGCGATATTTTCGGAAATCTTTGTTTATAAATCCGGCGGCGTCCTCTGACGGTATTCCGATTGGAATTATCCCGAAATTTTTGATAATAGTCACTTCATGCACGAGAATGTTATGTACACTAGGTGGCATATAATAGCAACCATATAATTTGGTGTACTCTTTAAACAAGGTATTGACAGAAAATAAGAAACAAGTACTTGTAAAACAACTAAAATCTGTAAAACTGTAGCAGATTTTCTTCAACACCACTTATGCGAGCTGTAGTTTAAATTTTAATTATAACTATATTTGTATATTTATGTGTAATTAATAATTTCTTATTTTATTTGACATGGAGGCTTACTGGAACTACCACTGGAAAAGAATGCACCTCATTATTTACCTTGTGCAATTTTTATTTATAATAATAATAATAATAATCTTTATTAGCCACTAGATCTAGCAGATATGGGCTTTGTCAACAACAACAACAAAGAAATTACAAAATAATAGCAGTAAAATGTATGTATATAAAAAAAAGAAAAGAAATTTGACATGCTAAGACCTAGGACACTCAAGAAAAAATAGTCAGATATCTTAAAAAACAATTATCCAGTAAAATAGTTACGGATTGATATTTTAAACTTACTGAAGTCAGACTCATTACGCAGTTCTACTCGGCAGTCCATCATAAACCTTGTTGCAGGCGTAGCCCGACTTTTCTCAAAAGTGCAGTTTGATGTTTGGGAATGCCGACATACTCAAATGTTTCGTATTGTAAGTTGTATTAAATCACCATTACTAACAAAGTCTGTAATATTTTAAATGCATATATTGCACACCCAAACAAAAACAATGAGGGCAGAGACATGATACGGTGGTGCTGAAATAATGGTAGGCAAGAATCTGTCTGTTTTAATGAAAATATGGATCTGATAATTCTTTTCTGTAACAAAAAGCACCAAGAAAAATGTGCCGAGAGGCCCCAAAAGATAATACCGTATCTTATTCGAGACTCAATGGTAGCATGATAGAACGCTAAGATTTCAAGAAAGAAGTTCAAATACTACTGACAGTCTAATCAGTTCAAATATTAATTTGATCGATTTTCGAGGAAGATCGAAGCTTGAGATATGGTTCATTATCATACTTGCCGCCATCTCCTAAATTATATTTTGAGGAAATGTGAGCTTTTTGAGTTATAATTAATTTTCACTGTTTTTTCACCAGAAAAACTTTTAAACATTATAACTTTCCAAACACTGTTTTTATAAAAAAAAAATAATGTGGCAGTTTTACGCAATAACTTTTTGAATATTTATAAAGGAAAAGTACATGACCTAAAAGAAGTATGACTGATACAATACGATACAGCGCTTAGTTTTCCTAAATCCACATTTTGCGAATTCAGCCCACGCTGTTATACTGCACAATTTTTGTAATCGACCTCCATCTAGTAGATTCGACGTATTATTACCTGAAGATGGTCTAGAGTGATGGAAATTGAAAAGAACTTTTAATTTGTCATTAACAACCAGTTTTAATGAAAATTTATATGTATTCTATTCTATTATTAAACTTTAAGCCAATTTGAACACAACTATAGAAAATTAGTTGTCGCAAAATTTAAATTAAACGATCAAAAGTCAAAACAGCGACCAAACGAGCAATTTAGTATTTTGGAAAGATTAAATTATATGAAATTGTAAGCTTTCCGGAAGAAGTTCTACTTTCTTCACCCTAACTTTTTTTTTAATTAAAACAGCAAATAAATGAAAGACAAATCTATAAATTGTAAAGTTGAAGTAGTCAAAATTAAAACCAACGTAATAGAGAATTCAACTTGATACTGAAAATTGAACCCAAGACAACAATGATATACGACAGATAAAGAATCAACAGTTACAATTTTAAACACATCCGTATATAGCAAATTCTTCGGCTTGTAAAAATAAAAATGAGAAAAACGAAACCTTTAGAGATTCAAAGGTATAGTCAAAAATTACAAATCTAAATATAAACAAATTAAAAAAAATACAAAAACAACAAACGATCAAATTACTAAATTAAAAATAGAGGTGGAAACAAGTACGTCGAACGAAAACTGATATTCATTTATTATAAAACAAAAATGTTAAATATATTTCGTTTAAATATAAAAGATTGAATTTTATTTTTATTATTTTTGGCCATATGTCAAAGATACAAAAATTAAAAATTAAGAGGAACCTAAAATTTATTATCATTGTCAGTGTGGACTTCTGTGGCCTAAACAGTTTCCTTCAAACATTTTCAAACAAAACATCTGTAAGAATTAGATCTTGTGCCTTGGGTATCAAACAGGACCATTTCGATTTGTTGCAGGGCATACATCTGAAAAGGATTACTATTAAAGCAAAGAAATAGTTTCTTGCCAATATTTAAAAGAAGAACTTCTTTTGTTAATACACCTTTTTTAGTTAATACCTAGAAATTCCTTTCATTGAAATAATACTATTCTTGGTTGAAAGAAATATGTTCTTTCAAATAGCGGCAAAAGGATATTTCCTTGATTTAGAGAATTCTTTTGTATTCTTTGCTCTACCAACAACACATTAAAAAAATTTCAGTAAGATTGTGGTAACGCAGCTCCTGTACAGCCACACAGTTCCTGCAACAGACATTAGCAAAAATGGAGCGTAGACGACAATTTCTTTCTTAAGCAGAACGCGCACTGAACCGACTCGGCTTGTGTTGTATCTATTAATACGTATTTGAGGAGAGGTTGGGGTTGTTTTGTATTCTTTGCAGCTTAAAGAGAACGCTAACTAAGAGGTAACAAAAAGAGCGTCGTCATTTTTTGATAAGTGTAGTCAATGTGAGTAGTTTCCAAGGAATTGAAAAAGTAGGTGTCTAACTGTTCATTATAACTCAGGCGATATCCTACTTTCTTATTTAATGTATTGCTCATTGTGTGATGTCAAAACGATTTTTTTATGTTCCGTTTTATTTCTAATAACTGTGAGACCTATATAATATATTGGATGACAACTAATTTTGAAAGCGCATGGAAAACTATTCACTTCGCTGCGGGTGTCCAGATAATCAGGAAATGAGGAAACTGATGAAATTACCAAGTCAAGAATTTGAGAATATTTTACTACAACAGCCATGAAAGCATGTTATCGTTTACTGGTTTGAGCAGTTTAGATAAAAGGGAATAAAAACCAAGAGGGCAATCAGAAAATTTAATAATTTCAATTCATTAACGGAATGGGCTTACACTTAATAAATACCCACTCCGTCTTATTAATAAAATATACCTATATTCATCAGATAAACAAACCTAGTAAAACATTAATAAAAAGATATATATGAGGTTATGATGTGTATTCTATTATTTATCATTGAAACTAAAAAGGATTCCTTACTTTCAAGCTATCTCAATTCCTTTCTACAATAACACTTTAGAAAATCTAAGCTTAGATGTCTAGGTGAACTTCTGGAGCAAAATTTTGTTTATTTCACATTTCTTCCAATATTTATTTCAAATGATTAATAAGTTTCTTGATTTGTTTGAATTTAATATATTAAAGCATGCTTACAAATTAAGACAAAATTTCTTCAATTTAGTAAGGGGAAATACAATATTATTATTGTGTGTAAAACAATATCACCAATAACTAACACGAAATACCAATAAACGTTTGTCCCACAAATTCTTTAATCTTCGAACACAATGTTTTAGCTACAATTAATTTAGCTATTTAACAATTAGCTATGCTAACATCATCAGGTGTACATACAAGTGTATTGTCAGAATACCTTCTATTTAATATCACCATGTTTCATATAAATTGAAAGAGGTTTACATGAGGAATAATTTTGGCGCAAACAACATAATAATATACCACAGTCATTATTGCACTGGAAGTGTACAGTTACAATATTTAAAACACGAACAGTCAAAACAAACGTGAACCGCTCAAAACAGCCATCTTTATACTTCATAGAATTCAAAAATGGAAAGATATATAGGGTAGTCTTAGTTAAAATAACGCAGTAACTATGTGATCACTTAATTTGAGACACCTGTATATATATATTGATGAGCTATGCAGCATTAAATTTTATAAAACTTTTGTAGAAAAGATCTCAATTTTCGTTGGGATATTTATACATTTATTCGTGGCACCAAACTTTTACTGAATATGTGAGAATATATTTATTTTCAGATACATCGATCAGATTATTATAACTACCACGATACTATGTCTAGGAACGAAATCAAAATGGGTTATTAATAATTCAAGCGTCTATTGTACGTTCACACACACATATAAGTTGCAAAGAGCATGCTCCTATAACGATATAACGTAGATTTTTCACCTCTCTTCGAAAAGTAGTTATAATTGCACTTTAATGTAGCTCATAATGCTCATTGACAATTGCGTCAAATTATGACTGAAATGCATGCAGTTGGTAATAATAGCAAAATGCAGCAGAATCCCGGGCATTTGATCGTATTAGGCGTACAAAGTTGAATTCCAAATTTGGGATACTAAACGACACGCGATGACGTACTCTTGGCGAACTTACCCTTACGACTGTCGTAAATAATTGATGAGCAAGCAGTGGTATATACTGTTGTCGCTGATGGTCACTTGCACGATCAGATTTGTGACTCATTTTCAATTAAAATTACAGGTCTCCAAATCGATAGTAGCCATGAAGGTTTTAAGTTTGTGGAGAATTTAGACGTACAAGTTCGTGGATGTTACATAATTTATACGTAATGAGCTTAGGTTTAGGAGTTTATTCAAAATATCCATTTCACATGTAAATGTATTGTTTTGTAAATAACTACACAGAGAGAATGGTTGCTTAAATTAAAAAATATTTATTTGCCGATGTTTAAAAGATTTTTTTTCAGTTAATACATATTTTCTTGGGACTGCAATATTATTACTTCAATGAAAGAAATACAACTCACGTACTTATACTCGTATAGATAGATTTATAGATAGATTTACACTGTTAATGCGAAATACTGTTATAATACGGTATTTTTATAGATAGGTAGGAACTGCTACCGAAATCAATGCAAGTAGAAGCTCCTGGTTTAACTAAAACAAATATGTATTAATTGAAAAGAATGACTCCTTTATAATAGTAGCACAGAAGTATTTCTTTGATTCAAACAAAGCATTTTATCTGTGTAGATTATAGTAGTATAAGCTCCTACTAATAATATGACAATGTTTATTAATTCCATTTCAGCTCTTGATGCGAACTGTGAATAGATACCTTCAATTGTAACACCGAACGACTTTTATGTGAGCCATTTCTCATTTATTATGTTTTAATGGTACATTACGGGCGGAAAAGTTTCTTTGCGACCAAAGATAAATTGTGGGCAACATCAGTAACTATCCCCTCGTGAATCATTATCATCCATTATTGAAATCAAAACTTTAGACGGTTCTGATTGAGTTCGCGTGAATATTTAACGAGTTGCTTGTTCGTACTTTAGTTGTAAACTTTTCCGCCGCTTTTTACACATTAATATTTAATCAAGGAATCTCTAAAAATGAAAGAAGGCGGCACGCAAGGTATTTGTGTCAACATTTTGCTACGTTGTAATTTAATAATAATTTTGCTACTTTGTACTAGTTTCTCTATTATAGCAACTAATAATGGATAATCAAACGGTATTTTCTCAATAATTGTTTGATATCTCCTAACAAGTATATAAGAAGAAATCTGCGATAACAAAATCGCAAATATTAATTGATGGTTTTAGACATTTTTATCTCATATTAAGAGACTCAGATAACATCAAATATATCAAATTGTATTCTTCTTCTCTTTCGAGAAGCACATATTTCCAGGCAATTTTGTCGTAAGAAATCAAGAACATGGTTTGAGTAGTTTTAGTATTAGAAATGTGTTAAAAGTTAACCTTTTATCCGTTAAGAAAATGTATGTTTATCTTTACATACCAGCAATTTCCTGTAATCTCAAAGAGGCTACTAGGCTAGTGGATAAGCTACTGAAAAATGCCTTCGATGGTATCGAATTGAAGACCGATAGAAAAGTTGCGCTTTATGAAGGTAATAAACCTGTGCAAAATTTTAGGCCCCTACCACTGATAGGGAGGTTGATAGAAGCAATTAATCCCAAAACTACTTTATTTTTTATCTCCGTCTCTTTTTAACGAATCAATTTGATTTTTTTTACAGAAATAATTAATTTAATTAGTATTCCCATTTAAAGAAGAAAACACTTGTCAAATGAGCCCTTATACCCCAGCTTTGTTGAAAATTTGATCCCATTTGCTGTGGTAGAACTGGAAAAGAAAGTAAACCAGTAGTAAAATATAAGGTACAATAAGTTCGTCTCTTATTACTCCGGCTATATTCTAGATAGCAATTTGACGTTTTCGAAACATAATATAATGAGTGGAATTTTTGCGAAACACCCAGTATATCAGAGTATGTTTTCTAAAGGTGCAAATTAAGATTATATTATGTTCTCGAAACCTTATCCTCAGTTTTCCTTTTTTTTCAAATTGTTCCACCACAACAAATTGGATCAAATTTTTATACAACAAAGTTGGAACACAGGAGCATATTTGACAAAAATTTGGTGTCGAAAGGACGAGCCTCTTTCTGGGGGTTCCAAAAATATTTAAATCTTTTTTAATTAGATAAAATTATCACAGCGAAGTCAATTTTAAAGTTTTTAAATGGGAGTACTAGTCAAACGAATTATTTTTATAAAATTTCAAATCGATTGGGTAAAAAAGACGGAGCTAAAATATAAAGTAGTTTGGGGTTAATTGCTTCTATAAATTCGCTATCAGTCGTGGAGGGGTTGAAATTTTGCACAGATCATTATCTTCATAAATCGCAATTTTCAATTCGATCCGGTCGTATCGAAAGCACTTTTCAGTAGTGTATCCTACTATACCCTTTACACTTCAAATATTGTTTTGAGCTTGCAAGTATTTTAGTTCAACATTTTTCTGCATTTATTTGACCACTTACTGGTTAGAGCAATGCCTAATGTTTAAAATTACGAAAAACGTTGGAATAGCTTTCAATGTGGTAACAATATTTCGCGATCCCAAATAATTTTTTCAGACTAAAATTTAATTAAAAATGTTGAAAATATGAAATATAATAAATGGTTTTTATTGGAATGTAAATTAGTATACAATAATAAAAATACACTTTGTAGGCAAAACCAAGTAAATGCAAGTATGCTTCTTGGTAATAAAATAAATATAGTAAAAACTGATACTCTTACACAATGTTCAGCAAACGCGTGGTATCTGCTTCTGCAGGAGTAATCATTGTACATGTTGTCTGGACATTATATTGTACTTTTTCAAGTTGTATGGAATGGCATTATAATACTTCGCTGATGTATAATAGAAAGATCTAATAGAAAACACTGCATAGTGGTGGTGCTTCCTGATCAGATAAGCGACAAGGCGAAGGTTTTGGCCGTGAACCATGCGAACTAGTTAGACGAATACTCCACCAAGGCCTTATGAACAAATACACATAGGTGGAGTACTATATTCGTTTTTAACCAATCGATACGACTAACTAAGTGGGAAACATGATCTCCCGATTTTAAATCCAAAATAAATTTAGGCAATACAAAGATAAAATTGATTTTTATACTGACATTTTCGGACAATAACATTACACTGATTACTAACAGCGTAATGTTATTTTTTGATAATAATCTGACGCGACTGAAGTATTTTTGTGAGAACATAGTTGTTTGCGTTTTACTTTGAATTTAAATCTATGTTATTATTTTTTAGGTACTTGATTTTTTATTTGGTTTGAAAAAAAATGTTTATCACCTAAGTTTGAATTTCGATTTAGATTATTACATTGCATACTCTTTCCGTAAGGATTTTAGAATTTACTTTACTAAAAGCAATTGTATTGACTATTTTGGTCTTTTTTATCTATTTATGTGTATATTTGATATTCTTATACATTATTGTGTTTATATTTTTAATTAAACTTTAGCCGTAAAAAAAAAGGTAATTTGTAATTGTTAGAATTAGAATTTTCAGTACCAAATTAATTCGTTTTTATTTTTTGGGTTTTATTTCACTTCATTAGACAGGCAACCATTAAATTATTGAATAGCTTGGTTAACATTTGTTTGTAATATATGACTTAATTCATAAATATCTATATCTTGCAGTATCAAAGTTCCTGAAAGCGTGGTAAAAGAAAACTTACCGGTATGGATATACGTATGCTTCTTCATATCTGATTTTTGATGAAACCGCTTTCCGCAGAATTGGCAAGGATATGGCCGAGTATCAGAATGAATTAGTAAATGCGTTGACAGCGTTGATGATCTTTTGAAGGACTTGCCGCACTGTTGGCACTGAAAAAAGAAAGTTTGGCAATTCACTAGAGCTGTAGAATAGACCCAAAGGTAAAGCAAAGGTTATAAGCGTAATTAAGCATAATATCATCAATATTTTTATATAGCAAATAAATAAAAAAGTTTTGCATATTTGTGAAACAAATTCACAGTTATTAAGCCATTGCCTGCGAGAGACAACCCCAGACTGGTAGCTCACTGATTTGAATAAAAATTAGCACATTTGATTGGTCCTGTTTCGAGCATTAAATCAATCCTTGAAGTTAATTCGAAGTACGCTCTGATAAATATAATACGAAGAATGAATTGAAACGGCATTTGAGCAGTATATTGATTCTATATTTAATTACTGCATGTGGCAATTTCGGTGAAACCTTCACCTTCTTCCTTCTTTAGTCACTATTAATTATCATACGAGGAGTCGAATGAAATATAAAGTCGGAAGTAAAAAAAATAACTGGAATAAATTTAAATTTCTAAATTATGAAACAATTGCAATATATATGTTGCTTTGCGGGTGACTCTGGCAGGAGTGATTCCTCAAGAAGATGAAGGTAAAGGAGTGCCAGAGTCACTAGGCAAACCAAAATAAATAATTAAATTGGTAAACATTTTTTTCGCCTATTTTTAAACTTAAATTCATTCCAGTTTTTTTGACATTCGAATTATATTTATCTCTTAACTCTTCGTGTAATAGTTAGTATTGCTTGAAGAAGGTGAAGCTTTGCAAAACTCCTCTCGCATGTAGTATATACCATTATAACATATCGCTCAATTGCCTTTTTGTATTGGAGATTTTTAGTTTTTCCTTTTCAGGGATTTATAGCACTGTATTATACAAGACAAACCCGAATTTTGGTTTATTTTATATTTTATTGTTAAGCTACCACAGATGAGATTTTTTTCTGACCTGCTTACAAGTAATCCATTTATACTTAACGAAAGAGGGTTGAACGGAAACGAGTAAAATGTAATCCGCCACAAATATTCTTTACACCTATATACATATTACCTATTTTCCATTTACCCATAAGCAGGTACCTTAGAAAATTAAATTAAATTATAGTTACCAAGTTATTTGGGAAAGGTACATCGATCAATTTTTGCAAGAAATAATAAGGCTAACGAAATGGTAACTATTCTGCAAAATTGTAGCCACGTAAATATGGGTCATTCTTCAGGATGTTCAGGTTTATTAGAAGTTAAAACAAAATACTTCCTCAGGCTTAATGATAAACATAAAAATTTTACATTAGAAGAAGATATTTCAAATCCCTAAATGCATATATTCAAGCACTATTTTTTTTTAAGTAAACATTTAAATCGCAAAAAAAAATTGCAAAAATGTAAAAATAAGGACACCTAAAATTATTTGCCATAATTTTTTCTCAGTGTAGACTTAGATGGCGTAAGCAATTTCTTTCAACTAATTCCGCCCAAAAAAGCATAAGATTTAGATCTGGGGATCCAACGAGACCATTTTTTCGATTTTTATTTGGGAAATTGGTTTTAGGACGCATTAGAAATATTTTCTTTTGGTGGATATTTTCTGTTTTCGGTTTATACCTAAGACAATATCCTTTTCCCTTCATATCTAATTAAACCAAGCATGTTTAAGTAATTCTGAACTTGTAAGCATCGATATCTAATGATCAATAATAATTTATTTTTTCATTGATATACTTATTTGGGACCGTGCATATGCTTGCATAATATGGAAATCACTCTAAAATTCGAGCAGTAAAGTTATTTGCGCTGCCCTTGCCATTTGGTGTCTAAAAAAATCTTAACGAACTGCTTCTCAAATAAGTAGTCTATGATCAATTTAATTCCTTGTAAAAATAATTGATTGAGGAAGCATGTATGTGTAGAGGTTGAAAGTTTACGATAGGAAAAAGCTAGTATATTTTACGCATATTTTCGAAATCAGAAAAATTCTTTCTGTGAAACTACTGACAGACCCATAAAACATAAATTCTTTTTTACGTAATATTTTCTAAATGTTTTATTCATAATTCAAACCAAATTGCAAAGAACTAGAAATCGTCAAAATTAAGGGTAGATTTGATCCATTCAGTGGAAAAGGCTATTTACAACACTTCAAAGAACCGACAAATTAAAATTAGTTGCTTCTTAATCCTGAAATCATATTTTATTCAATCTGGATGCATGGAATTTGGCTAATTAGCTGTAGCCGAAATATTAGTTCACTAGATTAGATTAATACATTTGCATTTTACAGATACATTTATAACTACAAAATCGTGCTGAATTCTAAAGTAATCAAATTATAATTTAAACAAACTCATACTTTCTCTTTATTGATTTTTTTTCACCCCTATACGTAGCAATGTTATGTGATTAATTGATGTTATCGGATAGATTCACTTAAACAGGTTAGAACAGTTTCTGTTATAAAACAAAGCCATTTCAGGAAACGTGTATCTACACTTTTAAATCGTGTGAAACACGGCAGCAGGTAAAACACTGCCGCAATATATTTTTAATTGATCCTATCTCACTGTTATGAATTGTTCACGAACGTTCGCATTGTATTTTTCCAACATCGCCAGAAAGGCAAACATACGAGGAAAACGAAGCGGTGTATTTACCTAAATACCCGTTTTTCAGTTAATAATCGGCCCTCCATTTACGATAGGAGCCTTCCCTGAAGAGCGTTTTAATTGTCTCGGCATAATAATTTATTAGAAACATAGAGTCTCATTTAGTAATTCCTTAATTACTAAAGAATACCCATTTGCGTTTTGTGTGTATTTTCTTTTATTTCAAATGCGGACGAAAAGCAGTGTCACGCCATCATTTTTGAAATATTAATGAAAACATCCAGCCAGAATAACCGACGGCCATCCCTTGCATTCATTATGTTCGTGTTTTCTTTCTTCCGATTGTGTACTCATTAACGATGAACCTCAACGAAAATATTTACATGATGTAATGTATACCTAATGTGGTTTTCGATATTCATATAATACAGCTGACAGTGAATATTTCTCTTGACACATTATGATTATTACGTATTCCGCATTTATGTTTGGACACCGCGAGGCTAGTTTCTCGAGTTGTTAATGTTTCAGTTTCCAATTTGTCGCGTCTATTTGAAATCACATGCTCAGAAGTACTTCTTCTATTTGTATCAGCGTTTTTTTTCTTTGGTGATTGTGCAAAAACGGAAGTATTTGGAGCTTTGGATAGGCACGGTTTTTTTTTTATTATTAAAACTACTACCCATCAAACATTCGTGCCACATCAAATACGTTGTCTAATCCTATATACAGAGTTTTTAAATCAACACTTTAGGTCTTCAGGGAACACCGAAATCCGTTTTCTGGTGACCACTCGGATGTCGGAAGTGTATTTGTGGAGGTGTTAATTTATAGACTACTAAAGTTGCATAAAAGTATTCAAGTCATTCTAAAATTGAGAAATATTTCTCTTTTTTAATAAATTTTGGGATGTAACCTATTCACAAAAATGTAGATTTACACCTTACTAGAGCCAAATTTAACAAAATAAAATGAAATACTATTCAATGAAATAGATTTCCAATTAATTTCGTGGTGTTAGTGGATTATGTTTTATAATAAAAACACAAAAAGTGTTTTGATTTTTTTTTATTAACGTTTGGCTTTCTCAAAATTTTTAAACGATGAAAAACTGTCAATAAATATTTGAAATTACAATACTATAATGCTTGATGAAGATTAAATTTAGTCTCAAATATCAACAAAAAAAAAATCAAAGCGTTTTTATTAAGAAACATAATCCGCTAATACCACAAAATTAGTTAAATAATTGCAATCAATACAAGTACATAATGTATGTATAAACATTACTACACCGGAAAAACTTATCTCTATAATAATATAGTAAGAATTCATGTACTGTTTCATAAATCCTGTAATAAAGGTAAGTAAAATTTACTACAAAACTATAAATAAATCGAAATACCAAAGAAAATAAGTATACCATTAAGATATAGATAAATCAGACAAAATTGTGTAAAATTTTACTACATTAAATAGTAGTATATCAACAATGTTGTATAAAAATCTGACTGTCCATTCGTTTCATGCAAATTGTAAGAATTATCATTACAAACTTAGTGCTACAATTTGATGGTAAATTTTGCCACAAATTGTACTTGTTCCTATATGTACTACAATATGTAGTAAAAATGCCTACAATTATAATAAAATTTCTTATATTTTTCTCCATGTGAAGGTTAACGTAAAACGACGTTAGACTGTATTTCCAACGAATATATAAGTTTATCTTAAACTTTAGCACAAATTTTACAATACGTTTACTTCACAGCACACATTTAAATTTATACCTTCAGGCTTTTCTTGATTAATTGGTGTATAGGTGTTATTTGATGTATAGTAATAATTATGAAGCCTAATTGAAAAGGTAGATATTATCTTCTATTCACTGAAAAAATGAAACACTCTGTAATCATAACGATAAGTTCACGCGACTATTAAATTTTTTGTTTGTCGAAATACATTGAATGTGGTTGGTGATTGTATGTATAAATAAATGTTCTTTCATTCATAAAAATGTACTAATCATATTTTTTTTTAAACGATGTGTTTCGGCTGAGGGTAACTGCCATCATCAGGTTAAAAAAAAACGTCAAGGGTGCTAGCCAACAGATATAGAAAACTAAGACTGTTTTAGTTTTCTCTAGCTGTTGGCTACAGTTACAGATGTAATATTCACTGGATGCATTCAAGTTGGATTATAAGTGTCAATTAAAATAATTAGAGATTAACTCGTTGGTGCGAATAGGCAAGAATTATATAATCTAAAGTTTAGTTTAAGTAAGTCATGGTGCAGGGAAATGTGAGGAACATGTTTTTCGTATACTACAGAGCAGCTTTCGCACTTTTAATATTAATTACAGCAAAGTTCGGTATTATGACTTAAAAATGTTTTTTATTGTTTTGAAGTATGTGCTAAATAATGGGGGTTTTCTTCAGTATGGGTAGATTTATTTTAAACACAGCAAATAATTTGAAGGACAGGCCCTTCTTCAGCTTCTTCAAAAACTTCTTTCGAATTTGAAAGAGAGTGTTTAATTTTTTTCACTACTCTGCGTTCGTCTTTGTACTTGCGTGTCTCTAATTTGCCACGTTATTTACTATCGCGAACATTTTTCATTTTCTCTTTAAATGTGGGATACTTTTAAAGTACTTCTGAATCCATAATTTCCCTGTGTCAACGCTGGCATTACCCTTAATTCCATTGAGACTAGCGTGTCTCCGTTTCTGCCACGTTTCGTCTAGCGACATACACAGATCTAGACAGAATTAAAGTCATCATATTAGGATATGCTATACACATTCAGCTTTGACGAAATCGATTATCTTGACGTAGGGCTTTAAATTAACGTGTAAGGCTGTCTTCGATGCGTTTTATATAAAATACCAACAATTAACAGAACATGCAACATAAAAGCAAGTTGCGCTAACAAAAATATTGTTTTTAATTATAAGAGCTTTCTAAAATTTTTAAAAATCAATAGAAATATTAAAGAAGCAAGGTGTTAAACAACATAGAATAAAGAAGAAATTAAAACTAAAGGAATAGCGCCTTTTTACCTTTTTTTTTAACGCTACCATAAATAGCGTCTAGGGCAAATTTGTTTTACTTCTCTTAAAAAATCGCGCATTCGAGCTTTCAATTGAACTAAATGATTTTTTTTAATCCTCAGAATCGTCTAGCGAAACAAATGTATAATTCACTTTGTGTATATAAAGATAAAAAAAATTCAGCCATAAGAATTAGTAACTAGAAAACCATTTTTGTCAAGCAACTTGTAGCAATTTATTTTTCAAAAAACGCCAGTGTACATTTTGTTACATCAAGGGTTCTAATCATTTAAGAAAAAAATATTTTATTAATAAGTTATTTAGCCACCCAGAAGTACACTAAAACGTACAAACAAATGATGACGTGAATATAATTTTTGCGGGATATATTGTAAACGTCTGGCTCTATTGTGTATAAGAAATCAAATGCACATATTCACAAAATCATTTTAAATTTAATCCTTTGGTGGAAACTACAAAGATCAAATTCTGTGAATGAAAACTTCTGAGGAAGCCGAGAAAGTTGGGGCATCTTTGTCGCATGTAGTAAAGGGTATTATCTTTTGCGGATTACGATGCAATAGTATTTTCAAGTGTTGGAACGAGATAACAAATTATTTCTGTTTAGGGGTTTAAGATAAAATAGTAAAAAGATGTAAAAATGCGACTGCCCAAAAGATTGACATACCTATTTACTGCTACCTGGTGGAAGTATTTTTACATTCTGGATTATTAAATAATTGGCTAAAGTTTAAGTATTACGTCAAATTTGAAACGATTACCTCTTTAACGTTTAAATTTTGCCGTCAATTTAAAAATTTACAACAGAAAGAGGTAAATATCTCACTATCATTATTTATTGGTAGAACGATACAGTTTCAAAACACTTCATATGCAACATTCGTAAAAATAATAATACGTATGGGATAAATATCTACTCTATTGCATATGAAATAAAAGCATCTACTCTCGATGAATGAGTCAAAATGGATATAGGCAAGTAAATGGACCGCGTAGTAAAACATTGTCAAATATTACGTCTCCATTCAAATTATTTTTTTATAATTTCTCTTATAAACACATAAACACCAACAAAATACTTTTCATTACATTTAATATTCCTACATTTAATTCCACAACAATATAACGACCCAGGATAAAGGAATAGTAATGAATCGTGAACCAATGAAATGCGAAGAGGAAAATACGAACAGTAACGATTGGAACAAAATTTCGACGTAAACAAGGAAATTAGAATCAAATCTATTGACGATTGCGCATTGCATAGGTTCTGAAACCTATTTTTACATTTAATCCTTTGGTGGAAACTACAAAGGTCAACGTCTGCGAATGTAAATCTCTACGCAAGGCGAAAAGATGGCGACATCTTTGTTGTATACCGTGAAGGGTATAATCTTTCGACACGATTTACTACGAGTTACCTATCTGCAACATATCCCGAAAAAAATATATTCACTTTTTCCTCACTAGCAAGCGACGCTATTGGTTAAGGTGTCTTGTTAAGCAAAAGAACTTGGCTAGATCTTTGTACAAATTAAATCTTAATTAATGTGTTTTACATAAAAGAAAAAACCTTAAGAGCTTGCAGCTTCCCTTATAATTATGTATTAATTTATTTTATTTATTTACAATGTAAAGGTAGTTATGTAGTGAATTTAAACACCGCTCAATGTAATTGGCATGGAAATAGACATACTATAGGCATCTGATCTACGAACACTTATAGAAAACATGTAATATAAGCACATGTGCGTGCACATTCACTTCTAAAATATTAAATACCCTTGTCATGTTCTACGGAAGTTATTTAATAAATTAGAAATGCACGGCCTAGAATCATATGATAACGTAGCACGATTGATTTTTAGTTTTTATTGGATATACGCATACGAAAATAAAGATCGCACGTTCCTTTTGAAATTTAAATAAATGATTGAAGCTCGTCTACTTCGAATACACAACAAATATTACGCTTTCAACAGTTAATGCGGTTAAACTCCGGGACACGTAAAAAAGTTACCGGTTAAAGCGTTAAAGCTTTCATGATGAATTTGCTACGTGTCTTTACTGTTTTGTGAATGCATATCCCGACGGATAGCCTATGTAATTTAAAGTCGGAACGTATGATTTTGTGTAATTTCGTATAGAATAACATGAATGTATTATAAAGAAAAAAAATGACTCGCGGTGCATCTTTAATGTAATTTTGAAAGTTGTGCAATTTATATAGGGATGGGGGAGGGTACTCTATTTAAATATAAATATTATCCTGAAGTGGAAATACTGAAAATTTATTAGTATAAAGGAAACGTCGCTACTAAATTGTACGATTTAAACACCGTATTCATTTATTTCTACGAATAATGACCAAAAAGCATTGTAATGTATTGATTATAAACTATACGGATACTTTTATTAGATTTTCTTTAAGTATTTAACGTCAGTCCTTGGATGGCATATTTCGTAGTTGCGCATATTTTTAATAGCGCAGCAGTTAACATTAATTTCATTGTCATACTGATCTTCAGCCGTCTCCTTTTTATGTCGGTACAGAGTTAAATCGTTTAGACATTTGTACCTTGTTTCTTTCGATGAACTTTGCTTTGTAGAATTGTTGTCTTGATTGTATTTGATGCACGAACCTTCTCCATTGTTTCACCGAGTGGTAATACAGAACTTCAGTCTTCTTTTAGTTTGGCTTACTAACAGTTAATTCTTTATGTCTCTCTAAGTTTAATTTTTTTTTATTTTCACTATGAATAACAGGCTTGTAGCTAAACTGCGTAAATGCGCCGTAAACTAAACACTTTCTTTTAGGTACAATTTCTTCGATTCTATGCAATGGATTCTCTCTTTCTCATTCTCCTTTTATGCAGGAAAATGTTTGATGTACTTAACCCAAAAAAATAATCTTTTAGTGAAGTAATTGGGACTATTACAAGCAATTAAAGAATCTAACTACATCCACCTTCAAAAGAGGAAAAAGCTTACTGGGATTTAATTCTTTCAATTAAGTCAAAACAAAATACTTTTAAACACCTGAATGACTTAAATGTCAGTAATAAACGGCAAAGATATTTCTGATTATTTATCTAACGTAAATAAACTTCACAATAACTTTATCACCCTCATTTCAATTACAAACTTAACACCAAACTATCAATATAATACCGCTTCTAATAGACTCAACCAATTTCACTTTAAAACTGCTGACTCGCTTGATATAGAAACCATTAACAAAATCAAAACTTCTGCTAGAGGGATCAACAAGATCAGTATCTTAATGATTTGAATGTATTGTCGCTTATTATTCCTTACATAATAGATATTCTCAATTCCAGTATTACTAGGGGTGTGTTTTCCGATCTCTAAAGACACGCCATTGAGGTACCTCTGCACCTGTGGAATTCAAAGATTTGAGGCCGATTAGAATTTTTACAGTCCTTTTTACAGCTTTAAAACACGTGCACGAAAAGTAGTAGAAAGTGTAGGACATGAGAAGGTCCCTGGTTAGGTAGGCTCCTCCTCGATCTCATATGCAGGCCCTTGAGTTGCACAGTGCTACGCATTTTGAGAGGAGAGTGATGGGTGTTTCATCCTATTCTCCACAAAATCTACATACAGATTCCTTTTCAAATTCTTGTTAATATGCGAATATTGTTCTTACTCAGGTTGATAGATTCTGTAAAACTCTTCTGGTTAAAGGTTCCCAGAAGAATTGCCTCATTCTTTGGAGATTCTCCCAACAATTAGATTTTCTCTGCTCCATTTCGCTTTTCAATGTCTTCAATAGTTTATCGGTACTTATCCTGCAAGTTATTTCGTTTCCTTCCATTCCTGTGTGACCCGGAACCCACGGAAGGTTACCTTATTCCTTTTGCCTAGCTCGTTCAGTTCATCTTGGAACTGATTTCATGTGAATTCAGCGCCTTGATGCCTGTCAGTGGACTATCAGACATAATGATAATCTCCTAAGTGACTGTTCTTTCGGTAATCCTGTCAATATTGAACTGGACGCATCCTTCTATAACGTGCATTTCTGCCTGGAAGATACTGCCCATATATATGCTTATTCAAGCTGCCTCTGTCGTTTTGGAGCCATCAGTGTACCATTTGATTGCATTTCTATTCAATTTTGAGATGGTGTTTTGATCTCCCTCGCTCTTATTACGAAGCTTTGTGGTGAATTTTTTCACAAAGTTGAGTTTTTTTTTTGACATGTTATCCCACGGTATGTCCCATGATTGATCACGGTCAGGAGATTGAGGCCTATGCCTAATTTTTCTTTCCTTAATCATTCCGAGTGTGGTTCTTTTTACCACTATGTTGCAAAGGGTAAGATCTAATACTGCCTCGATAGCTACTGTTGTAATATTTGCACAGAAAATACTACTATACCTATTCTCAACGAAAAGCTAGAAGTCTAGGTATGACGTCAGATAACGCATTCTGATTTCGCACTCCAATTAACAAATATATAAAACGATCGTTTCTTAATATTCGTAGTCCTATCCTCACAAATCTATATTAGAAACCAATATTAATAAAATTCTTTGTGATGCATTTGTCTTGTCTCAATTTAAGTATTATAGTGCTACATACCACACTGCCATTGACAGTATCACTGAACGGGGACTGAAAGTACAAAATCTGACATAAAATCGCGGAAGTGGGTTGATTCCATATAAAATGCCACAGAGAATTGTAAGTTCTCTGTTTGTATGACAAAGTTATCCCTCCACACTTAACAACAAAATTGTCGATGTGCATATACCATATATACTAGATTTTGGGCTTAATCTCACCATCTCGTCTTTATACAAGATCATTTTCCTTTAATATTTATTGAAGAGCTTGCCTTACTCGCGTAGATTGCGTTGGGTGTTGTTTTGAGGATTTTTTTATTAAAATCGTCAGGGATGATGCTACTGCTGTCCAGTTTCATATTAATAGCAGTAGTACAAACCCTGAAGATGTCCCTTGCGAGTATGGACGAAACGTCAACCAGAGGAATATCCAGGACGTGGTTCCATTCCGGTAGCAAGCAGATGGACAATAACTGATGTAGTCTACGTGTTAGCTTGCGATACACATACTTTGTTGTTTATATCTACATAAGTGTAACAGGGATAGGATGGGTGATTGGTGGGATTTGCCATTAGTAAACCGTTTTATGAGAAATTCTGAAAATCTAGTTGGTAGATTTCACTGGCTGATTCTTTTTATATTCTATTTCTATAAATTAGTTTTGTATTTGTGATCTGCGCTTTTATAATATCTTTGGTCGTTATTTTTTATAATTTCCAAAGCTACCAATGAGATTTCTTTGTCTTTTATTAACTTTCGTTTCTATGTTTCCGAATCCGACAGGTATTTTAAGATATCAGAGGCAACAAGCTGTCGTTAATTATTATGCTGTTATACGAAAAAAGAACACTCTTGATATCACAAATAGTTTTGAAGAAAAACGTTGACAAATATGAAAAACTACATTTCTCAGAAGAAGAGATTTGTGAGAGTTTATGTTTTGCTGGTTTTTAAGTTTGTTGTTATGTCAGAAATTGAATAACGACAACATTATTCTTAGTCCTAGAGTTAGAGCATTTATATTATGTTCTTTATGTTAATATTTTCTACCATTTATAAATTTATACATTGTACCTGTTAGTCGTTTGTTATTTTTGAAAGTTACATATAGCACGAAAAGGTGGAACTGTTTCCCTTTCAACAACATACTTCAGGCACTTTGGTGCTTAAATTTTTTCGAATCAATGCCAATAGAAAATGGAGATTGTTATTTTTAATACAGAAAAAAAAGAAATTAACTTTTCTCTCCAAGAACAACAGTATCCCCTCTAAGGGAAATGAAAGGATACAAATGTTATGGAAGATTTTAAAATGAAACCATTGCTTATCCATTACCTATTTTGAAATTTGAGAACAATGAAGATAATTTAACAAAGTGCACAATAACGAATTGTCGTTCAACGCGAAGATATGTAAGTTATAGGAATCCCATAGTTGTGATCGTAATAGAGTTTTCAGTTCAGGATTAGAGAGATACTGCTTTTTTTTTAGAAACAGTTCAGGGTTATTGCTGATGATTTATTTTCGAAACATGCATGCAGTGTAGTTAAATTTACGGTAAGTGTTATAAAGTGGCAGTATTTCAACCCTCACTTTTTTTCATTAAAAAATCAATGACGACGTTACTGTTTTATCTCTCTGATTTAATTTTGCACTACTCTACATGAGTGCTTAAGGATAATCCGTCTTATTTATTTCCGCTTCAAACACATATTGGGGAAACGCAACCTGACGCAACTGCTGTACATTAAGTAAAAGAAAAATTTACGTAAAAGTTTTCTCTCCCGATGGTCCTATTGTTGGTAATTTGTTCTGACATTCCTTTTCTTGGGCTTCCCACCTCCATTTATTCTCCACGAGTTTCGCAGTCTTCACGGCATTACCGACGCTGGAATCCGGTTTCACGTCGTTCGTCTTCATTTCTTGCTCACATAAACTTCCAGGCGACCATATACTGTGGGACCGCGATCTTCCTTTCAAAGACAAGTTCAACGGCGCATCTTCATCTGCTTATCAAAAACAATACATTTTAGGTATACACAAAATCCGTCTAACTAACCAATTTTTTGCATCCTCAGGCGTGAAGGCTTGGTCCACGCAGGTGATCTTTCCGGGTTATCGCTTCGGATAGTTTCTGAGTTGGGGAGTAAGGTAGAAGAATTCCAGGAATGTGAGGCCAAATATATGGCGAATAACCGTGCGGTATTAAAGGGTTGCTATACATGAATGCCCCAACTTCTGTAATAAATTTTGATAACGCAATGATGCAGTATTAATAGCAACGTTATTACTACCTCTAACAGCCAGGTAGTCCTTCGGGTGAAAATCTCTGGGGCAGACAAGCGAAAAGGCACTGTGTCTGCTTGCCGTGAGAGGTGATCGAGGAGATGATGGACTAGCACTTCTCGATGAAATTCCTGCTCTGGGGCTACTTGATGGCGAACACGGAGGTGATCTTGATGCTGAATCTGCGGAAGGACGATACCGTGGTAATACCGCAACACGAGGCATTCTGAAAAAATAGAGAGATCGGTAAGAAATGATATCGTTAATATGTAAAGAAAATTTATTTTATTTTGAGTATTATCATACTGTTAAATAAGTTGGATAAGTAAGATAAGTCACGTGCGTTTAACTTCTTAGTATATGCTCTGTACAATATTAGGATCAGTTTGGTTGTTCGACTGTTCAACGCATTATAAACAGTTTTACGTTTATGGCGCCAACATTTTAGAGTTTTTTATACGATACAAAATATCAAAAATCATTTTGAAAAATAAATTTTATTATTTTAACATTTTTTAACCGCGCGTCTAATATGCGATACTAATATTTGTATTTGTAGTTGTCTTTATATTTTTGTATACTTACATTTACATTTGAATTTTTGTTTATATGTACAATCAACTCAAAAAATTGTGACCTAGGTACGTAAAACTAATTCGTAAACGTACTTCTAACACATCTACTTTAAATGCAATGCCGCAACGGAGTGGACCGTCGTCTCGTAAGATAATACCCTTTACGGTGCGCGACAAAGATGCCGCAACTTTTTTGGCTTGCACAGCGATTTACATTCCCAGAATTAGAGTTTTGTAATTTCCGCCAAAAGATTTCGTATAATAGATCTGATTTTTGATTCTCTTGTTCACGTCGAAATTTTATTCTAATAAACTGTTTCGAATTTAGTTGTCTTTAACGTAGTTGTATTACTTTACTGCATTGGTTATATTAGTTCTTCTATAAAAAATGATTTATTTTTGTGAGCAGTTTTAGTTCGAATTGTTTTCATTTCAGCTATATTAGGCTGTATATAACCATAATCTTACCAAATGTTTTTACCTTTACAAATACAGATGTCAGTTTGGTCGTTTGCTTGTGTATAATATGTTTTAAGGTAAGGATATTGAAAAATGAGGGATTTAGTTGTTGATTCCTCATTCAATTGAAGGAGGCAAGTCTTCTATAGAAAAAAGAATAAAGTAATTATAACTGCATATGTTTATACAATAATAATCTTTCTTTTATGTATAAATGTCTTGTCGATATTTTTAATATTAGTATATTGTATATTACAAGTATTAAGTCGAAGCATCTTAAAGTTTTAAAATCAAAACATCTAATCCACATTTTAGGCTGAATTTGAATAAATGTAATTCGATTTGTACTATCGTAAAAAGCAAACAATTAATAAAACATTAAAAAAAGAACTATTTTTGTTTAAATAAAGTAAGTAATAATTTTTTCTAAAGTATATGAGACTTCTTTTAATATAAATTGCCAATTCTTATAAAACTTAACCTTAAACAGTTTTTTTTTATAATCGAAGTAAATTTATTTCTTTCAATAATTATAAAACACATTTTAAGTATTTGCAGATTATACCATCTGAACATCCGCGAGTAATCGATGGCTAAAATAAACAACAAAAAAGAAAGGTGTATATGCTGAAAATTGTCCAGAAAGCTAACCCTCTTGATATTATGCCACAAAGGTGCCGCAACGTTTTCGACTAGATATTTACATTCGCAGAATTTGACTTTATAATCTCAACAGAAAAATTCAACAAAAAAAATAGTCCTTAGAATCTGCAGATACGCAGTGGCTAGTAAATTAAACGAGATATATCCTTTCTTAGGTTTCCTTATGGCTTATTTTCCCTATGGCATCTTTTTTTGAGTCGATTGTACATATATATATGCATATAGGTACTGTCAAAATAGTAATAAACAGTATTATTATTACTATTGGCAGTATAAAATCTAAGAATCACTGAAACTTTACGAAAGAAAATATAACAGCCGTAAGATGAAATGCCTCCATGGATAGGTATATAAATAACTGTATCATACTATTATTTGATGAATAATTAGCCTACAATTTAGCGATGTATATAGATTCCCGTTTCCGTTAGCAGTTATTGCTATTTTAACAGTGTTTCAAATAAACTCTGTACTGTCAAGTGAAGGCGAACGATATAATAGTTCACCAGTTTTGTGTTGTAGATTATAGTCTGTTGAAAATTATTTCTTGAAATAATGTTTGCAATTTTAATTAACCTTTTCGGGACGGGAAAAAACTAAAGTTGGATAAATTTGAGACTCGAAGAAACGACTGTGCTATATGCATATGTGGTTGTACTTTTTCCACACACGTACGGTATAGTTGTTCCAGCAATAATTAATTTTCAATTAAATCGATGCAAATTTCTTGCAAGCATGCAATTACCAGAATTATGTATTTATTGCATATACAAAGTAAACGTAAAATCTTTTTTGCGAAGGTCTGGTTTTCTGATACATAACTTAAAAATTGCTACAGGAAAGCAGCAGTTTCTACGGTATTGGACTTTGCTAACGGTAGTACTCACGAAGCAACAGGTGAGTTCGTAAACCAATCCTACTATAATTAAATGATCTGTTTTCGTATAGCATGTACGCTTTTTAAATTTTTCTTGCTATTACTTATCATAAATAGTACAGAAATACAGACTATAAATTCAATTAAATCTGTTGTAGCAGTCCTGATTGTACGCAATTAAAATCTTTGTAATTCATACTCACTAGTGAACCGTGTATTTTAAGTGATTTGTAATTGCGTTGCCTTTTTTTTTGTAAGGTCTATTATACTACTGCGTCAAACACTGCTTTTTTATGAAAAATTGCACAATCATGCATTCAACACTTATTGTATTTAAAAAAAGTCACATTTGAAAACAAAAGCTGTAGTAATAATTTTATTTATATTATTAATTATTATGTAACATACCGGTTGTAGGAAAATATTTAATTGTTTAACTAATTAACCGCAACAACATAGAAAAGTTAGGTACTTTAAATTAAAGTTCCTATAAATAATACACAGACTTTAGTTAAAGTGCTAAGGTAATATTTACTATGAAACCGGGCCTAAAAGATTAAATTTGGTAACTTTTGATTTTCACGACGTCAAACAAACATTTATTTGATTTATTACATTACTTACTTTTTTAATTATTTACTAATATGTTCAACACTAACATTAACATTGCGTCTCTATCTAAAAATGTGGACGAGTAACCCGGTATATCAAAAAAAATCATCGACAATGCAAAGTACTAAAAAGATAGTTGCTAGACATTCATACAAAACCAATATTTGATGTAAAACGTTATCTGTGCAATATTTGATAAATATTGAAATTGATACAAGATACCTGTTACATACGGACATTAAAAAGATTGATGCTTTACTTTTCTGTTCATTTTAAGAATTACTTATTGTAATTGACACGTTTTAGAGTTATTTAAGTTGATATTTCCAGCTTTAAGCGGCAAAAATGTAAGTATATGTATTTTAAGTTCAATTTGATAGTTCCAGTAATGCACGCACAAATGAATCTTTCGGAAGTTCGATACTGCTAACTGCGCCTACTTTTCTTTTTATATCCAGAGTAATTTAGTTTATTCTCTTAATAGAGTTAAAATCGGCAACAAGGCGAAAATTAAAACAGGTTTTTGTTAACAGACTTTAAGTAAGTAATTCAAGTAAAATTAAGACGAAGTTTTTTATTATATACACTTTATTTATAAAAAGCTAAATGTTTACAAATCATACTAATCCCGCGCTCCACCTAAAGATACTACATGATACTACCTATTCTAAGTACTATATGGATTTCTTTACAATAGAAATGTTCCTATCCTAAATAAGTAATTTCCCTATGATTGTTAATTACAAAAATATAATGCAGTAACCTCGCAATTATGTGAATACTACTTTATGTGAAATGTGATTAATTCACATAATCGCGAGTCTACCGTAAATCGGTCAGCTATCGGTTGTTGTATGCGACCATGCCATGGTTAGACTTTAGTTATCTCCCAGTATTCGCCAAGGAGTAAGAGAAAACCATGGCAAAAACCTTACTTCGGAAGGATAAGGGAAGAAATCCAGACCTTGTTACTGATAGCTAGAAAATTATTATTGTCCTTGTGAGTGCTGAAGAAGCAGCCTCCACGTTCGCTTAATTCCGACAGCCATGCCGTCTTCATATAGCTGCTCCCTTTTTCACACATCATGACTTTGAAGTTTATTATATACAGCTTGATCGAGCACTCGGCTGGGAAGCTAGCGCTTTCAATGCATGCGGGTGAGCATCGTAGATAGTACACCCAAAGGCAAACTATACCCGTACAGTTTGAGTGATAGAGAAAACAGTGTGGTAATGGCAGGCGCTATAGCCCACTGTATTTTCTCTCATTTAGTCTGCATAGGTGGTTTTCATTTTTTGATGTATTATACATGATACAGACGAACACAGAAATCGTATTCTCACGCGCATATAGAATTTTCTGCATTATTGCCCTTATCTGTTGGGAACGCCAGCCTGCAAGTCGAATCCTCGGTGAAACTCTATATACGAATTTGTTTCCGTAGAAATTAGAAAAAGGGTAGATATTGTTTATTATGTTGAAATAAATTTACATATTTATAAGTATTTGGGTTTCTGTTGTTTTTCAAAATTATAATGCAGAGCGTTTCGATATTTAATATATCTTTTTCAATTGTATAAATCATATATTTTTATAAAAATGTTGAAGTTTCAGTTAAGCCATAATTTACACAAATAATATATAAATACATTTTTATAGAAATACAGGATGCAACAAAAAAAAAAGATAAAGGTGTTGAAAGTAATAATAGACGATGGAAAAGTATTGTCGTACAAGTGGCGTATTTACATCTAAGTAATCAAGTGAAAAAAGAGGTATTGTATATGTAAATGTAGTAAACTACCGCCATATCTACATGCGACATAAACCCTGGTACAAAGGATAAGAATATTTCACTTTATGTAACTGTCATTGTTGTTCGTGTCAAGTGAATCACCGTATCGACATCAGTGATACCACTATTAATAAATAATATAAATGTAAAGCAATGTATTTATTGTTCAAAAAAGAATCTGGTAAGTATGTAGCACATTGAAAGTTACGCTGTCTCGCATTGACTCCGCACTAATTAACTTTTAGCAGCAGGTTTAAATTAAATAAGGTTTACTCCGCAATTACCATATATTTTTAAATGTGACCGGTTTCGTAGCTTACCAGTAGGGCCAGGCTCTAATAATTTAAAGCAACAAATGTAATTAACATCAAATTGATTAAATTGTAATCTATAAATTACTCTTAATACTATAGAGATGTCTGGTTGATTTAGTTTCAATTTGACCTTCTAAGTATTTGTCTGTATTTTCTTGTAATTTTTTATTTTGGGTTTAAAGTCGAGTAAATTTAGAAAACAATTAGTTCTTCATTTGCGTTTTATTCTATCTTTTTCCCCTTTTTTTCGTTTCATTATAGTATCCATAACTTTTTCAAGCAGGTAATATTTTACTGTTTTTATTTAACCTTTTGTTTTTTTTTTCGCAATTTCATCTTGGTTAATCCTAAAAGACACGCCATCTTTGCTAATTTAACAAAATTTGTGGCTTTAATACTGACGAAGTCAGCAATAATGTGCTGAAATTAGCAGGCTGTATACATATGCATACATATAAATAATGTGCAGTGTGGAGAGACTATGGCTATAATTATAACCAAAGGATGTATAATAAAGTCATAATTACATAATGACTTTTTTTTTTAACGTTCGAGGTACATAGGTACCGACTGGTTTGTTTTAGAAACTTATCATTTCAAATCGGCTATTACAATCTGATCAAGAAATTAAGCATTTATAAATTGCTAGACATACAAAATTATAAGAACCCACGTCAACCATTTTTATATTATACATGTTTTGACCTTGTAGTTCCATACTTTTAAATTATTACTGTAATTTTTATTTAACAAAATGTTAATTAGTTTGAAATGCTAAAATTAGTATTTGATTAACAAATAACAAAGCGTATTCTAAACAAATGTTTCCAAGTGTTTTGTATGATAATCTCTTTTGTGCCAACATTTGTATTGTATTTAAATTTTACTAATTAAAGAACAGTTAGTTACAATGTGTACATCATGTGCAATTACGCAAACGCAAATGTTCTGTATTATAAGCAGTCGATATATTCATGTCATCAAAGCCAATTATTAGTTAGTTTTGGAAACGTTTAATATCTCATACGGAAATAATTATTTTGAAGTACTGTTTAATCAATTATCTTATTATATCAAGGCTAACTAAGAAAATTAACTGATTGAAGGTAGACAAATCAGCCACATCAGGATGTCTTTATTAATCCCTTACTTTATAGCAATCAGTATCAATCATAATAACATGCCTGGTTTATATACCGATTCAGCGATTTGAATACACTAAATTTAATATTAAATTTAATATATTCATTTCAATACGTCTCTTTTTGGAGGACAAATTAACGCTTGAAGTGGATATTATTTAACAAGCATGATGTATGTTATTTTATTGTCAAGATTACGTAGGCCGTGTTTTAAGATTGTAAAACAAAGGTGCGGATGTTTGTCAACGAAATGAATTTGATTATAACTTTTTTTGTCAATGAATTTAGGTACTAGTAAATTTAAGAAGTGCGACTTTTAGTACCATCAAATTTTGATTGCATTTGAATTTGATAAATCCGTGTTGTTTATGCAAATTAGTTTTTTATGTTTTCTTTTTTGCACAAGAGTAAACGATTCTATAGAAAAAAAAGATATTTTTTACCGTAACTTACAGATTCATCAGTCGCGTCAGCGAAAAAAAAATCAAATGGAGGAATAACTATTACTACTTGAAAATCAGTTTTGGTATGATTTGTGTGATAATTTTAAAATTGCCGAAATAGGAGGGATTTGACATAAAAAATAAATGTTATTTATTAGCTGTTCATTCGGTGTATTTTCGGAAAGTCATTGTTTAAATTGTTCTAGCATCTCAAAGTTATGGGTTTTTGGGTAATCCTTACTATATGTTTTGACACACTAAAGACTCTAGCCGGATAAACTGGGGAAGTGTTTTCTGAAACAGTTTTATAATATACAACATTGAATCCCAGAAAGTTTTAATTTAGTGATGTTTCTAGTTTTCGAGTACCTAAATAACTGTTAAGAAGAAAAAGGAAAAAGAATCATTTTCGCCAACTTATGTGATATATTTTTTTGAGTTCCTAGTATGTTGTATAGTGCTTAAGTGAGGCGATGTAAGCAAATGCTTTAATAGTGTTTTTTTTTTTAATAAGTTGTTCTATGGAGACAGCCATGATTTTGTCGTCAAATACAAATGTCACATATCCAAACAACATGTATTAATTGCAACACGATACAGCGAGTATAGCATAGTAAAATAACAGGAGATTAATTAAATAAACGTTTACATTACTGTATTGTACAAATTGTATTTATTTGGGATTTCTATTTGTTGGTTAGATGTTTATTAAATATATAAATATGGTACCAAAGTAACATGTGCTCCACCAGCGCAACATACAAAAAATATATTATCTAAAGCATTTATTAATATTTTTGCCTGACTTGGACCATGTATAAAAGCACATTATTATAGAAATTCAAATATAATTCCAAGTTTACAGATGAGAAAATAGGCGGTGTCTATCAATTTATAGTGCCGCAGGAGTTTTGTTGAAGGTAAGGTACCATATCAGAACCTAACTAACGGCATTTTCAGGCGAGAAATATTCACTTGCGGCGTGCTAGGGTAAACAATTTTTTAATATGGTCTGACATTAGAGTTCTGTTTACGGCGAGTGACCAGGTATGATTGCCCGGAAGTACCTTCCCTGGCCGTTTACGTGCTATGAGCTATGAGTAATTGTATAAGTTTCAAAACTTTGCATATCAATATAACATATATATAAAAAAGAATCAGTCCATAAAATGGACATGCACATTTAAGCTGCAAAATTTTGTTAACGAGAGCGATATAGCGGTTGCAACGCGACATTCTGAAAAAAAATCGCCGGCAGTTTTTATACAACCACGGTAGCCTTGTAACAGTTTATACTGGAAAATTATAACAATCATAATTTGGCCCAGCTTCGTGTCTTTATTAAAATTAACGCGGAACTCGATATCAAAAATGTTACTTGCCCCTAAAAATCTCAATTCAGCTGGTGTTCATCAGACCCATGCAATGAATGCTGAAATTGCTTAACGGAAATGTGTACAAAAAAGGTTTGCTGGCTATCAGTAACAAGGTCTGGGACTACTTCCCAGGTCCTGCTGCCAGAGTAAAGTTTTCCATGGTTTGCCTTTATTCCTTGGCGAATGCTGGAAGATAACTAAAGTCGTTCATAATAACAACTGATAGCTGAGCGTATTATTAATTTTTTGCCATTATTATTAATAATCATAGAGAAATTATTTAGTTAGAGTAGGAACATTTCAATTGTTATGGAATCCATATAGTACTAGTATTTCATAAATAAAGTGTACAAAAGAAGTTGAGAACCCAAAAACAACCCACAGGTACAGCAGATAATATCTATAATATCTAAAGTTCAAAGTGTTTGACACCTCAAAACGTAAAAAAATGACGCATGTTAGAAAATCTGTGGCTATACTTATAAGTACATTTCTTTCACAGTTATAAGGTGGTTTGTATTATAATCTCGTTTCTACTTATATAAAACTCTTCTAAAATTTGCTTATAATATACTTGGGCTTAATTTTGGTTTGTGTATTATTTTTTTTTTTATTAGTATGTAATTTAGTATGTTAAGATACATTTGCTTTTTTCCAATTTCTTAGGTTATTTTGCTGTCTGCACATTATATTTATAATTTTGTCCTTTATATGGATTGTAATCTGTTGGACAATAAAATTCTATTATTATTATTATTATTATTATATTGGGTGTTCAATTTTGAATATGGATTGGATAGGCACGCTTAACACTTCTAAATGATTTGAGATCGATGAATATTAAAACCTGTTTGTTTTTAAAGAAGCTCACAGAAGAAAAAAAATTCAACCTTTTATTATTAAGTACAAATAGAAATGTTTCTCAAAACTCTCATGCCATACATTAGTACCCATACGCATGCATTAGCTATATTCTGTTAAAATTTTGAACGCGATGTATAAAATAAGCATTTAGCAATTATTTCATAATGAATTTTATCAACATATTAATGCGTCCTGTGTCTTCATTAAACCCAATGTATATATCGTTATTTTAGACGGATGTACATTTAATACATTAAAGGCACACGTGTTCTTTTTTTGAAACTTGAAATTAACGCAGATTTGAAGACTACGATATATAAATTTATTTAATCCCCTACTATATGCTTTTAAAACAACCTAAATTGAATAAAAATCATAATATCACCTGTGATGGAGTTCGGAAATATTTAGGGAGAATAAAATAGTTGCTTTAATGGAAGTATAATAGCCACATATGAGATAGCTGACATAGTCGGGGAATTATAATTCTAATGCGGCGTCGGGCGACTTGTTGTTGCTTTTACCAACGTCGTTTTGATAATGGAAAAGCCGGACATCTCATTACATGCGAACGAAACGTGAGCTATATTACATTCAGCGCACTACAATCACGGGAATCAATATACCATAGAGAACAAAATTGTCGCGTGTTAAAGCTTTTAGGTGGATGCAAACAACATTAAGGGAATGTCTGTCCATTTCTATGAGCATTGATTTATTTCCAGACTTAATGTCAGCAATCTTCAAGTATAGTTGTTACATACATATGCCGCGGGGTAATGTGTAATTTGCGTACGGTTTCTCAAAGGCAGTGTAATTTTAGTGAAAATTATATATAAGTATAAAGAAGTAGGAATTTATTAACATGCCTGAAGGATTTTTAAATTTAATGTGTCTAAATATAATTGCATGCAATCTTTAAACAAATAAAATAAATTTGAAAAATTACCTGGCTAAAATGTTTGAGATATTGCTACATCTACAACACTAAAATTAAGAGGCACTTTTCTCAGTTCATATTCAGGCACTCATCTGACTACTACGACAATCAGGCACATATTATCACAGTCCTTATATGTCTTAATATGAATCGCGTAATGATTTCAGGTTAGCTCTCCTGAAAATTTAATCGTATATAACGCTCTTTCCGTCGACTACTCACTAAAAATATCAATGTACACACCTAGAATTGTAGCACCTGACTGAGCTCATCAAGAAGGGACGGTTGAGGTATATTGTGTATATGAAAGCCCCACCAAAACTCTACGATATCTCGCAATAGCAGGTAAACTCAAGCAGCGTAATTTGCAAGCACGGGGCGCGACTTTAGTAATCACGACCCCCACTTTTCACCTGCCTCGACTAGGGATTGCTTTCTGATCTCTATGTTGGGGCAGCGCTTTAGGCGCATAGGACTTCGTCGGGTTTTCACATAAAAAGAACGCAGTTTTGATTTAGCACTTTTGTGTTGTGTTTTTTTCTTTTTTATGAACAGTATTCAATGGTATAGTTGAACAGTTATATTAATTCAATTAACCAGCTTAGATAAATTGCCAGCAATTATAAATGCTGTAAGTCGTAAAAATAATTCGAATATTTATCTACTCAATATGTAATTAAAGCCGTAAATTTTATAACTGCATTATAAGAATTTTAGGTGATAGAGTGCACAGTGTGTTGTGTCGGTAATCGTATTTCTATTAGGTATAAATATGGATATTTTTTTTTTATTGTAAAATTTGATCATACTACTGTTTTTAATAAAGATAGGAAAAATCATTTTGCAACTATAAACTATCTATAATCAATTAAAGTGAGAGCATCGTCAAATTCTGAACACTCTTCAAAATATTATATGTTTTTACATTAAAGAATTGTATTTGCCGGCAATTGAATATTTTTTTTTAAAGCAAGTAGTTTTGTTTTCAAATGCCTGTTTCCTCGATGTAAAGCAATATTGCTTTGAAGTAGTGTTGCAAATATTCGGATGATTTCAGTAATCGGAATCACCGATTTTCAATCGGAATCAACGAATATTTTTAATTCGGTTACTCACACCACTACTCTGAAGCAAAGAAATATTTCTTAAAAATTTGGTTTAAAGAATTATTTCTATTAGTGTTTAGTTATTAGTTATATTACAAGATCATAGAATGTAAAAAATGATTAAGTTCATTTATTATTTAACAAATTGCATACCTTTTAAACATTTATATAAATTGTTTTCTTTTATTTTTACATTTATTATATTTTTCAAATTTAGCGTAGTTATTACAATGTTAGCCTTGTTTACTTGTATACGACGCAGTTTCAAGTCAATAATAACTTGTCGCTTTGCAGGTGGCATTTTTCTATTATGTGTAAATGTTAATGTTGGCAGAATTAAACAGTTGCATAAATAAGTCGATGGAAAACTTATGTTATTGTCGCCGCAAAGATTCTAGAAATAAGGGCTATAAACTTTTTTGGCATTTCTGTTTCATGTTATACTGTAAGCAAGCACGTAAGACTTCCCTAACTCTAATTCCATACTTTTGTGTTGCCTGTTTTGCACTTGATTTTTTTTTAGATTTTGTTTAATCTTACTATAAGGTATTGTTCCTTAAGGAAAGAAAAATCGGTGACCATTCTGCTATTTATATTTAATTGGACCTTCATGCTGTTTTATATTACAGAGGTTGCGGAGATGATTAAGATCTGCAATTTTTGAAGTTTGCTTGATTTTCATGTTTGCGATTTAACAACTAACTTTTTAATACTATTGGTAGACAACTAAAGAATAAGTCAAAGCAATCGTAAAAATGACAAAACGGTAAAATAATGTAATTTTCTCGTCACTGAAGAAAAAAATATGTTTAATTGAAATAATTAACAATCAACACACTTTTTGAGTTATATATGAACAATGCGAAGCTTGTATTTATTTAGTCCGCATAAAATACGCTGGACACAGAAATTCGGGTTAGAATAACACGCAATCTAATTACTGATTATTCGTACTATAATTCTAAGCGGGCCATCAAAATTACAGAAAATTTTATTTCTAAACCGTAAAGTTCAAGCTTAAAACAAAGATTTCATACTACAATTTTTAGAATATTCATACTGAAAATCGCAAACCTTGTGATTTTACGGTAATATTGTCAATTTGGTGTAAATACCTAAAAACTCGTATAAAATCGCTGTTTTATATTTGAATTTTTTTGCCGGGAAAATTTAAGTTTTTAGTAATTTTTATTCCGCACTTAAAATTATCATACGCATTATCGGCAATTAAATTGCAAAATTTGGCTGATCCTATATATAATAATATATAATGATAATACAATACAACACATTGTAAAACATATCTGATAGAGAATTACATATACGTACAACAAGCTTTTCAGCTATAATAGATTAATAGAATGAAGATAATAATGTTTAAATAATAATACAATAACAATATTTATTTCAAACACGTGTTTATAAAATATATATATTACCTAAACATGTTAGAAATAAGTCCTATGAAAACCCATAATAAATAAGATAACTCTTACTAATGAATTTAGCCGCTTAATAAAGAAATCATTCAAACTGTATGTAATAATTTAAATGAAGTAGTAGGTTTTTTACTCTTCTTTTGAATGAGCAAAATTATCTATTTCCTGTATAGCCAAGGAATTCAATAATTTGCAACCAATAATTCTAAATTGCCCGTTGAAATTTGGAGGAAGAATGTTTGAAAATGAGCAAGTAATTTTCTTGTCGTTTGTCATGTTTGTGATTACTGTGATTAGTATTGTTTACACGGGCATCTTAGGCGGGAGGAGGGGATCTGTCCCGGAAATAATTTAACAGATTTTGCTACTTTTTTAATCTAATTTTACTTTTCAGACCAGCATCGACATGCGAAAAAAAAGAACAAGACTCCAGAGGTAAACCTCTTAAACATACACAAAAAGGTTTTTTTCATAGTGAAAGCTGAAATAGTGAAATAAATATTAAAAAAAAATAAACAAAAATATATCTTTTTAAAGACAGCACTTTGGTTAAGGTGTTTAAGGCCTAAATTCTAGTCATATTGAGTACGCGCAGGTTAGATGTAATACAATCACAATCGTAAGGTAGATTATTTATATGTTATTTTGCGTTATTTAACCTCATTATTTTTTGTGTGATGACACAAGTTTCATAAATCATTATTTTAATATATTGTTAACAATAATGGATATTATATGAAGTACTGAAGAAACAAATTATGTATCATTGAGCATTGTTACAGCCTCACCACTTAATATGCCTTTTTTTTGAAATATTTTTTCAAGTAGATTAATATATCTATAGTTTTATTTTTCATTGTGTTATTTATTCTGAAAGTTTGTATTATAAGTTGTCTATACTATTTACTGACTATAACTGATACTTTTTTTTTATAACATAAGTTTATTCACAATTGGTGGTGCTGATAAAATGAAATAAGGGTGTTGTGCAAGGTGGTTATATAGAGGTGATCAGATTCCAGAAATTTTAGACAAGTTTGATATTATACTAGAGGCCCTGGAAGACATTTCATTTTCTTACAAGTGCCCCTGGTTTACTGGTCCATTTAGAAACTGGCACAATTCTATTAGGTCTGTTACTAGGACAGACAATAACTGACATGTTGGAGCTTATAAATAAGTCATTTCAAAGTCAGCATTAAACTGTATCAGGCTTAATTAAAGCCGTTGAAATTATTTCAGAAAATATTCAGACCCTTCGCAATGAAGAAAGTTTTTACAAAATGATGCAGGAAGTGAATGAAAAAACATAAAAATGTTAATTAATTAATAATTTTTAATTAAAAATTAAAAATTTAAATCCCATTTTATTGCCAGGATTGAAAAGAGTATCAAGCAAATACAGAGGTTCGGTAAAAAAATGGATTCGTGAAGATGTAAATGCGTTTTAGAGAAAGGAATTTTATGCCATCATTGATGCGATTCTGAAAGGTCTAGAGTCAAGATTTTATCAATTGGATATCCTGTGTCTTCAACAACTAGAAAGTATGTTATTATTATCAAATGCTGTTAAGCAAGAACATATCGACATCTTTCGAAACAAAAAAATAGGTGTCGCGTCTTTTTTTATTGAGGTGAAGGTCTTTCTACAGCAAATTCTATCTCTTGTATTAGCAATGTTCGCAGTATACTACGAGAAATGTCGCCAGATATTTGGGCCATGTTAAAAAATGTTGAAAACATAGTACGTATATTTTAATTGTAGTACCTGGTTCTCCATGCGAAGCTGAACGGAGCTTTAACTCTCTTCAAAGACTAAAAACGTACTTAAGCAGCAGAATCACAGAGAAAAGAGTGAATCATGTTCTCGTCTGCTACACGTACATACACGGACTTGCTGAACTGACTTGGCTGAGTTAGCAGACAACTTTGTTGCAGCAAGTGACCGCCAGCGACGCAGTACAATCTTTGGGTACGGTTAGCGTTAAAAAGTAGGTGTATGAAGTAAATTAAAATAATTGTAAATATTGCTTTGGCGTGTGACATTATTTTTGCACTTGAATTACGTGAATATCTACTAGGCTTTGTTTAGTATACCTCGCGCATATGATTAGGCTAGCTAAATTAATATAGGATTCGCGTGATGCAATCTAAACAAAAAATTGTCAGTGATTGTTTATGTCAAACTTATCCCTAATAGCGAAGATCAAAGCACAAATTTTCGTATCTGTAGCTCATTCGTAGCTCATTAAATTATTGAAGACGAATAAGTGAATAACTAATTTCTTTAATATGTAATATATAAATTATACGTGAATTGTCGATAAACACGTCTTTTATTGACAATAGGAATGTCTCATGACTGACGATGTTACTGCTATTTACGATTCGATCACATTTATTGAGAAAATCATTTCCGTTATTCATTTGTATAACTTCGTAAAATTCCAATCTGGAATCACGTCAGTTGCCGTTTACATTAAAAATAAAGGAGTTGCATTTCATGAACAAAAGTGGGCAAAGAAGAACATATTTTCTCAAGTTAGCGTGTATTCGAAATTACGGATAATTTCACATGTGTTCGGTTCCTATACAATTTCTAAAGACCGGTTATTTCGAAAGGTGTCCTGCTATTCTGCATGTATTATTGCAAGAGGTAGATGCTTTTGTAATTGACACATTATTTTAACAGAATATTTAAATCAAATTGCTTCTTGGAAGACAGCTGTTCCTTTTCCTTTCTTCAGCATGTGATTGCCTTTGAAAGCAAAATGGGATATGTGCAAATATCTTGTAGTCACGTATATACATATTTTACCGATTGTAAGATCTACTGACTTCTTTTATTTTAAATTAGATGATTAAGTCGTTACATGTTGCAAGTATTGTAAAACAGCTTTGTGTATTAAATTATCATAATTGAAGTATTTATATATATTATATCTATTTAGCATATGTAAAGTATTTATGCATTGTGGTTTTCTCGTTCTTCATATTGAATTATATCCTACAGTTAAGACTAATCAAAATTATGGCTTGTCCAGTTTTCTGAGAAAAATACTGATGAAATCTACTAACCTATTATTTGTAAGCAGTTTTGTGAAGGTGCAAAGAGTTCTTGTAAGTATTTGTGGCTATTGATGCCATTTTATTTAATGTTCTGAAAGGCAAAGTGGAATACCGTTCCTTATAGAGAGACACCCGTAAAAGTGCTTTACATAAAATGTGTTTAAACAAAGCTATTAATTTATCTAGGTCTGGAAACTCATTCCAAGCAAAATCGCAAATTCTGTGCAGTGCATGGACAACACAAGTTATAAGCATCATGTTTGGATAAATTTCTTTTCCAGCCTTCAAGATATATGCCGCTGCATCATCAAATAAAATAACCCTGTATGCCTTTGATTTTGGTCAAATTGAAACACAATTTCTAGGCTTTCTGGTTAATCTGATGCGTAAGCTATTATATGAGGTACGGAAGACGTATTTGGATTCAAAATACCAACTATTACATTTATTACACAACAACCTACTATATCGATAGTTTTATCAGCACCAACTCACACATACTACTTATAGAAATATTATACGATTAATTTAATTTGTTGAATAACATTTGTGTAACAATTTGTTAGATATTGTCTCTATAATGTTGAAGGATCGAGAATATATCTATCTATATGTCTTTCCAGAAATGTTTTTCGGGTTTAGCAGTTTATAACAGATAGCTTATCGGTATTACAGGTGTTAGGGAATTTAAAAAATTCGACTGATTTGTTGTTAGATACTTGGAATATGTTGCGTAATGAAGAGGTAAAATCTTTTTGGACTAGGGCTTACGTAGGTACAAGGTAATTAACGAAACAGGCGGTGTCTAGGGGGGATGGTTAGGTATGGGTTAATTTCGGCTAATGCAGTAAAAAAAAGGGAATAGGGATAAACTTGATAATGATTGGCAGGGTAGGTGGGATAACAGATTACACATTTTAGGGATATGAGGGTTTATTTGTCGTATCAGCCGGTGGAATTAATAATGGGTCATGGTAATTTTAAATCATATGTATGTAGAATTGGGAGGGTTAATGATTCGCATTGTGAATATGGTGGGGTAGATACAGCGGAGCATGTTTTAGTTGAATGTCTACTCATTGATTAGTGGCGGTCGCATACGAAGGTTAGGGCATTAGTTAAGGGGTTAAATTAGCAGCGGCGCGATATTAGAGATAGGTACTTGTAGAGTAGGTAGCCTCGTGTAGCACCCTTACGTGGAACACACGGGGATAGGATGATTTGTAATTATTTAGCCTTTCATAAATAAAGTACAACAGTTCTTTGACCATATGTATAGTAGTAAGTATAATATTTGATGATATGTAACATTGAGCGATTCACATTTAATTCTACTTGTTTGTTCCGTATCTTCTGCGTATATGGCTCGCCGCTAATATATTAGTTGGTCATCTACTTCATTCGTATATCGATGTTGCGACGTCATACTTAAATTCCGCACGTCTATGATTATTATTAAATCGTTATTCTGATCAGAGCTGTTAAGGATACAAGATAGTAAGGTTTTTTACTTGATTCTACGCATCATGAACCTACTTTCTGATTTTCCTAAATGAGTATGTGTCGTGTTAGTAGTAGTATTAGTACCGTATTTGATTCTTGGACAAAGTTTATTACAGGTTTCACTTTAATCAAAATAATATTCCCAGAATTAAAATTGTCGCTATTAACTTGTTGCAGTATAAGAAAACGAATCCGTTAAGTTTACGACATGAGAGAGCAATAATGATTACATTAACGCACAGGCAGTACTAAAAATGTGCAAAGCTTCATTTATAATTTCATATACTTTTATTAATTTAAATTATATCTTCTTCCAATCAGCACCTACAATCCCACAATTATTGCGCTGTAAATTATGTTACCACAAGATAGTCTCACTTAAGAGAAATAACTGGGTAAACTGTTAATTTTCATCAGTTTCGTTTGTCAATTCATAGGAAAAAAAAGCTGCAAGTAATGATTTGGTGGTATCGTGGTGTGGTAATGCAGGAATGTGCGATGCCAGAAAAGCGCACACTAAATTAAACCCAGATCCGAAGCACCTGCTCGCTAAACGCAGCACAGAAAAAGCAGCGAACTCCTTCCGATATCGTTAAAACCCTGGTAGTTTATTTTAAGTTTGGGATTTGGTGTATCATTATGGTTGTGGATTATTAATATTATTTCGGCAAAAAAGGTAATAAAGTGACCTGCATCAGATTTTATCAGTCGGTTTTTGTTTTAACCGCATGTAAAATTAATTAGCGGCCTGTATAGGGTATTAGTCTGCTATTGAGTGTATTGCGGACGGAAAAAAGTTAATATTCTCACATCCTTGCATTCTACCTTATTTATTTTTATGTGATTGTTTTTCACGAAGCGGAAAGGTAATAGTCAATAAATACTTTTAACTTTAGACTATTAACAAACATAGGATCATGTAAGGTAGAAAAAGATAAAAAGTCTTGATGGGTACATTTTTATCGACCATGTGTTATTGGAAATATACCGGGTTTCCTAAACGTAACATAAAATGAAAAAAGAAAAACTGTATTGTTGAAGAAGTGTGTAACAAAATGCATAAATTTATAAAGGTTATGTACAAAGAATACCCAAAGAATATAAACGTTTACATATGTGACCTTAGTTACTTTACTTACTCAACATGTAAACGATTGTCATCAAGAATGCCGATTAATTTGTAACAGTATTAGATTTTAGTTATTTCAAAGAAGTTTGCTCTGTTCCAAATTCAAAACCATGGTGAAGTTTATCAGAGAATGGGAGCCACATTGTTTTTTGGGCAAAAAAAATGTGTTTTGCGGTTATACGGTTATAGTCCAAAATGATTTCTCCAAGGTCGTGCATGGTAGAAATAAGAATAACTCCCTTATTCAATTTTCAAGCATAAGATGCTAGTGTGTATCCGCCTTGAAACCTAAATATTGAAGATCCAATTTTTCGATTTCGTCAATTGTCACAAAATTCCGATAAGCTATAATTGGCTTGGAAATTTCGATGCATTAGTATATATTTCTCTAATGGGTGCCAACTTATTTGCGGCTCACCATTCCTGTCTTGTCCTAAGATCATCGAAACGAAGCCACTGGACCAAGAAACGAAACCGGATGTTTTCAAAAGTTGCCCCTGCATATCATTAGTCCAGTTCCGTTACTTCTCCCAGGATTCTACACTAGCTACACTAGCATCTGCTCGACTGCTTTTATTCAAATCCAAAATGTATAAAATTTCAACTAGAGCTATAATTTCCGAACGGGAAGTGATTCGATAATGCATTGCTCTTGATCATTGAGTAGTTGCTGGCTAGGGGGAATGGTAAGCCAAAAGGTATCACTGTTCTTCTTTGTGGTAAGTAAACTTCAAAATCACTTTCACAGCTTACACGCGGGACATTTACATTTTCATATTTCTGCTGATTGCTCGCTATTACTTGAGTGCCCTATATTTTCAATCTTTTCTTCCTCATCTTCACTGTCATCTGAAAATCATATGGGTTCTCATCCTGTCCTTCCAGCCCTCGCTCCCTTTCTTCATCTGACAGTTCTTGAAATATCCTCTTATAGTCATCAATTTGAACAACTTGGCGTGAATTACGTTCTCGCACCCCAACCGAATAAAGAGAAGGGAAATATAATGTTTCGCTAACTAAATAATTCTTTATGTATGTAAATGCTAACTAAATTGTGCCAAACGTACTATTTGTAAAAGATAAAAATAAACAACGAATCTTATCTATTTAATTTCAACGAATATTCTCGGAAATTCACTTTAGCCTGTAATCCTCTTCTATTAATATACATATAAGTAATTCTAGTGAGTGCCAATTTCAAACAAAAAACGTAAAAAATGTATCAAGAATAAGTGAGTACAAAATTGTTGAATTTTTAAAGAAAAATCAAGAAAATAATGATATGTGTTAATACTTTATTATATGGGCACGGTACGAAGTGAATGAATTTTCCATTTTGACACCTGCTTACTAATATTTTAGGGCAATTGCATTCTATCTGTGAAATCCTGAATTAAGAATACTCAGCGCGCATTCAATGATTCATTAAAAACGCGGTATTGAGTACCGCGGCGCGTGTAGCTAAGGGTTAAGAGCCGTAAGTTCTGACTATAGGTATTTAGATTGTGGTATGTAAAAGCCAGTTGTGGCTAGTGCATACGTCAATGAGAACGTTGCGACAATGACTGAAGTTTTCGTATAACTTCGTAACATGGAATATATCGCACGATAGCATACGAAGAATTTTGATCATTATCGTAGCCTCCTCTGTGACGTATGCACAAACCGCCGTTGATCAAAGCAATTAAAACTCGAAGATAACTGAACGAATATAGGATCTAGGTGAAGCTTTTTAATTATTTGTCTTCAGCAGCGATTGGGGGTATTCTGAAGTCCCGAGTTTTGTTGCAATGAACACTCACGGCAGTTACAATTATAGTATCCAGTAAATGAAAATGTGAAAGAAGGAAGTTCGTTTCAGGTGGCATTACCCATTTTGCGGGAGAACTAAAGTGGGTAAATAACAGTAAATCATATAGTGGAATAAGGTGCAATTACTAAAAGGGGATTTTTATTTACTACCTACGAGCATACTAATTCTCATTTTGCTTGAAACATCAAACAAACACTTCCTCCCAAATTCTTAAAGAACATATTTTATTATATCCTAAATAATGTATACGCATATTACCTATTTATTTATAAGTAGGAATTATTAGTTTTCCGTTTAAAATAATCATTTACCTGAAGTTAATTTTGATTGCAGTCCTTTAGGTAACTGTCTGGAGTCCCCTAAGCAATTTGCGTAATGGAGTGTGTAGAACGACGTGTGTCGAGTAGTATTATTTATATACCTATATATACCGACAGCGTGTGTACGCATACAACGATGAGCACGGAGGGTGAGGTCACGGAGGGTGATTAGAAGCGTCATGTGTCTTCAACGGTCTTCTATTATCGTATTACAATCACACGCCGATTGGCTAAGCTCGTCTGTTGCCCTGTGTTTGTATGGTATCGCATAATTTTTATGCAATTATACGGGCATGCTTTTACGTTCAAACGAAAGGGTGAAGTAGCAAGTTATAATTTATATGCAATCTAAGAAACGTTGGTAAACGCTTATCTTAAGTAAAGATAATACATTTTCTTTCACAGCATACACATTTCATTTTTATTATTTTTAGAAAGATTCACTTCCAGCTTACCTCATTGGCGGTTTTGATAAATTCCGTTTGGAGCAAATTACGTATTAATGCATTTAGAAAATATCTGTAATAAAAATATAGAAAGGACCGGGTAGCGTAGAACCGGGCATAGATTAGTAACATAACAAATATGCAACTCTCTACACATATGACGTTCTCAGAGTTTAGTTATGACAAAGGACACCGAGCGCTATATTGAAATGCACTGTGGCGGGATATATTAAAACTTAAATATTAATTGGAAATATGCTGGAAGTTTGGAAACTAGTTATTTATGTAAAATCATCAGTAGAAACCAGGAGTTTTTGAAACAAATAATATAGTTTATATTATATACATGTGAATGATATAACTTAACGCTTCAAATACTCCAAGCATCTACTATATGCGGATAATAATAATAATTGATTATATCACAGCATAAAGACTTAAACATTGATATTATAACAACTATGTAAATGCTGACTTTCAGACGCCTTTCAGAGATGGTCACATGAGAAATCTTTAATTATCAGCAAAACCAAAAATAAAGCAATGATCATATCCTCTCCGCAAGCAAATTGCTGTCTCGATTATAGATATTGTGGAAATTATTCTTACCTCGGATTAACAGTGGATCTAGAATTTCTTTGGTGGTCTCATGCTGTAAATACAACTAAGTATTACGTATGATTGCAGGTCAATTTGACTATATTTTCAATAATTTATGATAGTTAAGCACCACTGTGATACCAATATTACGATCACAATTGATCATCCGCAGAATACAAATAGAGCTACAGGATCTTAGAGGCCGCAATTTTCATTTAATAAATATGGACATCGGTTGCTATTAAGGTTAATCCTAAATTTACTGAATGTCATGCCGCCTGAAACATATTTTTTCTGTTTTTGTGGTAGCTGTCTGACATGGTGTTTCCGGAAACACTGCAGCCTCTTGGCTTTTTGTATTTAGTCTCCCATTTTTTGTAGCCATCAAATTATGCCAGCCATTCCAGGATCCTAGTGCTTTGTCCTAATCTGTATAGATCTCTGGCTTCTTACTCGAAGTAATGCTCTGGGTTCCTGCCTTCTTGCATCCAGAGTCTCGCATTCATACCGAATGTGGTAAGCGTTCTCTGTCCTCTCATTACACAGTCTGCAGACGGTATCTCCAATATTGATCCCAATTTCTTGTAGGTATCCTTTCAGTGTGCAGTGTCCTGTTAGGAGTCTTACGATGCGAAGCTGATTCCTACTGAGCAGCAGTAATCCTTTAGCTTTCTTTTTTGAAAATCCCTTACTAAAGGTCTTACCATGAGTTGATCCAACTTCTTACCTGCTCTTGTGCTGTATTTTTAGACACTGCTAAAACAGGTTATAGGCCTATTTATGAAGCAGATGATTTCTTTTTTGCTAACTTATCGGCTATTTCGTTTCCTTCGATTGCTGAATGTCCGGGCACCCAAAGTAAAGTGACTTTACTGCGGTCTGTAAGGCTATTCAGTTTTTGAATACATTCCCAAACCAGTCTAGATTGTCTCTTGGGGTTTACTAGTGCCCTAAATATTGCTTCGCTATCGCAATATAGATCCGCTTATTTTCATAAGCCCTCTGTGTGATTTCAGTTGCACAATGCAATATTAAGCATGACTTCTGCTTGAAGAACCGTTTCCAGCTTATCTGATCGATGATTTTCACCTCGAAATTTTTGTTAAGAAGGTATGTCGAAATCATGTGGTCTGATCTCATTCCCAAAAGGTGGAGAATTATGGACAATATCATTGTGTTCCAATCCTGCATATCTGCCACTAGGTAGTTCTTGTAATATCCAATGTTCCATTCTCGCACATTATCACCAAATGGAGAGGAGAGAGTTCTAAGAGGCATTCCATTATTGCTGTAGGAATAATCCTCATAGCTCCTGTTATTCCTAAACACGCAAGCCTCTGTGTCTTGCTAGGTTCAGTTATAGCAGTTTGCTGCTGCACCTTTGTCCACCATACCAGAGATGCATAAGTGATCATGGGCCTGACCACCGTGATGTATGTCCAGTACATCATACACGGTTTCAACACCCACAGTTTTCCATAAGCTCTTCTATTCAATATAAGTGTTGCCTCCGCCTTGGCTTTAATCCTCTAGAGCTATCGATTCCAGGTAAGCTTGGAATCTAAGACGACACCAAGATATTTCACTTTCTCTGACAGCTTTATTTCTTCACTTTGTAGTTTTAGGGACCCAAGACCGTCTAAGTTCCTCCTTCTCGTGAATGCTATTGTTGTCGCCTTAGAAGGACTGATATTTAGATCCTCCTCCTCAGTCCATGCTTGCACAATTTTTAGAGCGTTCTGCATTTTGTCCCGCACTACGCTATTGAATTTACCCTGGGTTAGAATGACAAGATCATTTGCATGCCCCAAAGTTTTATGTCCTTCATTGTCCAGCTACACTAGTAGCTCGTCAAGACCAGGTTCCACAGCAGGGGAGACAAAACTCTACCCTGGCGACATCCTTTTTTGACCCAAGCCACCAATGTGTCTCCCATGTTGGTTGTATAAGCTGATCTCCCTTTAAGCATGCAGTTTATCCACATGCAGCTTGTTTAATCGATCCATTTCTTCCTAAACATATTAATTCATACAAGATGTTGAAAAGGAATATGAAAATATGGCTTGTTTTATATGAAGACGTGCTGTACCCTTTTTTTTTTACTGCCATGACGAAAATCTTGGTGGAAATTATGTACTTCTTAATTATGATTTATGTTCTATTATTTAATTTTCTAATATCTTGTATTGTGTTTTTTTTTCTAGCCTTCAATTTTTGTTTAAGTATTTTGAAATATAGGAATTATTAATTGTATAAAAGTGCCTTGCTTCTGACAAAAAGGAATTTTCTTTATTTCGCTTGAATTCCGAAAGCCCATTTTAAGTTTAAAAGAATGTCCATGTCCTAAAATTATTTACTTAATTCAATATATCTAATTCAATAAAGAAATTAAGACATTATGACGTAACAAATTACATAACACTATAAACAACAATAATATAAAATTACAACGATTTTGTTCGTTATTTTGAGTTGGAATTGCTTGTCGGTAAAGTGTTCTCTTTGGATTTTTTAATAGGGAATTGCTGTGGGGGAATTGTTCAACTCCCTAAATTGCTTTTTGCATCTCACATTTTTGAAACTCCACCACAGTTTAGCTATCTAATTAGCTTCGTAATTAGCTGACGTTAAATTAGTTCATCATCTTTCACCATATGGAATTACACATTCCTCTGAAATACCGTTAGATTATATAAAATAGTAGAGTCACTCTCAGAAAAATGCGGCACAACACAATAAGGACTAACAGTAAACTGAGAGATATAAAAAAGCCTTAAACGAAACTGTGCTTCTACCTCGCAAACGGACAAAAAAAAATATACGTGTAAGGTCCAGAAGTTACGACTCGTGCTGAAGAGCTCCGTCGCTCTCACTTTTTTGTGTTCACCCTCACCCGGAGGAGCACAGCCAGGTGAGGGTCATTGATTTGCACACATGGTGCTATTAATTACATGGCAGCAGTATGGACAAGGGTCGCGCGGCCAATTTGATTCACCTATGCGTTTTATCGGGATTGTGAAGTGGATTTTATTTGTATTCACACGCGACGATGCCACTGACAACATCATTATCATTGGAAAGGATTAATTATTTTTTGTTTCGTTTAGGTATGGGTTTGAAACTTCGCCACCTTCCCTTTGTCCCCTATCCTCGAATTGAACAAAATACAAAGCAGATGTTAGTATTAATTGATTTTGATTATGGTTTGGGGATGAATTTATGAAACTAGTCGGCTTCAAGGTTAACAATACAATGGCAATATGTGTGCATATGTGGAAGAATAGCCAAACAAAATACTTACTGATTTTTTATAGATTTAATAAAATTCTGCAGAAAATTATCGCTGACTAATCTAGCCTAATAATTCAAGGCGAATCGGGTAACAGCCGCTTGTTTCTAGAATGATATTCCTATAATTAATTTAATAGAATTGATTACGCGCAAAATTAAGCAGCATCTGCTTTTTTAACAGTAAAGCAAGAAATAAAAGCAGATTTCATTCGACATAAATCCTATATAGAGGTGTATTGTGAAATAGGAACCATTAAATAATTAGTTAAAATGTAAGAATGTCATTAATAAACCAGCCAATCATTTCTTCAAAAAAAAAAAACCATTCTAAATGTAATTAAAGAACGGAAATTACATTTTCACGTGTTAGTTTAGAAATTTTATTATGACTTTCGTCAGCGATGAAAGTGATTTCATAGAAGTAGAAGCTGGACCAAAATGGATGTAAGTACATAACAAGTAAACATAGTTTGAAGCGGAGATACGAAGAAATGAGATCTGAGTCTACAGCTACTTTTCGAGATAGAAACATTGGTGAAATCGAATTTTTGTTTATCTTACCGTTTTCAAGATATTTAAAAAAAAATCTTTTTATTATATTTATAAATCATTAATTTCTATTAGGTATACGATGAAGCTTTTTTATTGTTTAAGATATCAAAAAATAGTTTAGATATTTTTCATACAGTTCTTTATTTGGGATTTGAATATGAAAACTACTTTATACTAATCCTTCAATTTTTTTAGTTAGGACGTCATGTTATTTTTCCTTAAATGGAAACCATAGGCTATGCTATAATCAAATAAAAAAAATAAATATCTTAGAAATTTGAACAGAAAAATGAGTCGCAATAAAACAGTCATAGATATGTAACTCTCCTCGAATGTATATAATTGAATTTTAACAAATTTTTACTTCAATTACCTATACTTAAAACTTTTAAATAAGTTTATCATAATTTATATGACATAAAATTATTGTTACTTTATTTAGTACAAAGCTTTGAGATTACTGTGGATCTGACTCGTGTTACGTGCCACAAAAAAATTCTGATAGTGTGAGGGTTAAAGTTGCCCGTATACAAAACAGTAAATTTCTGAAAATATTGCTGTTGAAAAAAGTTTACTAATTTATGGGACATGGACTAACCAGGACTATTTCTGAGTGTTTAACATTTTGTTTAAATTTTGAACATGGACATTCTGACAGATTTATTAAGTTAGGTAGGTAGGAAAGCTACTCTAGGTTAGGTTTGAATTGTTATCCATTATTGTAATATGTAACTACTATCGGCATTAATATGCATTTGGATTCGTAAATATGTTAGCTCAGTTTTTGCCTACTATTTGTGCTTGGGAAACTTCAATTAAATTCGGTCAGTTCGAAGCGATATTTCCTCACGCCGTTGCGGCGCTCACCAGGGTCACAGCGCAATTTAATCATTTTCTTACTTCCCATCAATGTGGAAACATGCCACCATCATTCCCTTCCTGAAACCTGGAAAAGACCATCTGTTTCCGCAAAATTATGGGCCGATTCGTCTCCTCTCCTCTTTGGTAAAGATCGCCGAGGTAATTACCCTCTCACGCTTGCGTGATGAGATGGCAGAAATAAACCCTCTCCCTGACGAGTAGTTTGGCTTCAGAGCGGAGTTATCTGCCGGCTATCAACTTCTGCGATTGACTGAGTGATTGATTGAGATGGTTTCGAGAGGAGGGAGACCACCATGGCAGTCTTTTTTAACTTCGAGCGGGTTTTCGACTCGGTGTGCTATGCAAAATGGCAAGACTTGGAATCAGCCCCAGCAAAATTAGACTCGTCACATCATATTTAATGGGGTGTACTTTTCCAGTGTACCAGCTCCGATCGGGCGATCGGAAGAGCAAGTCGCCCGATCGGAGCTGAGGTTTCGCAAGGATCTCTGTTGAGTTCGGAGCTATTTATTATTTACACCAGCGACATACCAAAACACCTGTCCGTAAATCTAGCCATGTACGCGACGACACGGCTGTCTATGCCGCCGTCAGGAGTGACAACATATTGATCCACCGAATCCTCGACAACATTGTCACATGGACTGAGACACTGAAGCTACGGGTCCATCCTAGTAAAACGGTTGCCGTCCGCTTTACGGAGAGAAGAACGGTTCCGGCAGTTAGAATTGATGTTGGCATTGTTATTCCCTGGACGGACCGGGTTAAATACCAAGTGCTCGTCCTTAGTCGTGGGCTGACTTCCAACAGTATGTCAAAGAAGTTAAGGGTCAGTCTCGGGCTGCGAAGATCCATTTGATGCCATTACTAGCAAGGCGGAGTGAACTTAACGTTAAGTCTAAGCTTCTACTCTATATCGCATATCTGAGGCCGATCCTGACATGGGGCGCTCGTCCTCTGCACCATGGCCAAGTCGCATCTCACCACCATGGAGGTTCTGCAGAACCGCATGTTGCGTCTTATTGTGGGGACCCCATGGATGGTGAGGAACCAGCAACTCAGCGACGATCTCAAAATTCCATCTCTGAAAGACCAGCTCTTTGAACTGACCGCCTGGTCGTGGCTGAGGGCGGGCGAATCTTCTAATCCCTTTCTTGCCCAGGTTGTCGAGCCCCATGATAAACCTCCACCTGAAGTTCTGATCCGTCGAATTCGGGACTGTGTTGATCTGTCCACTGTCGGGACCAAACGTAAGGTGAAACTAGGCACGTCATAGTCCATGCCCCAGAACATTGTGTTATATAATAACTTAACAGTAACATAATCGCGAGGATACCGAATACGCCGTTAAAAACACGACGAAAGTATTACGGACACCTAGGCCTTGCACTAGGAAAGACATTGTGACTTTAGTAAGCGATATTTGGTTACAAATGCCGTAATCTTTCTCGCGGCTCTCTAATGGTGATAGTGGAATCATTATCGAAACGTCAGTCGGATTAAAATAAGCGATGTAAATAGCAAGAAAAAACACCTAAACGAGTAAAAGCTACTGAAAGATATTGAGATACGGCTCTTTTAAAACCTGTTTCTAATATAGCAGCGATCATTTTAAGCGTCTTTAAATGATAATTGATGTGTTTGATAATAATTAACAACCGTGTTCTTTTTCTGTAAATTAAGTTACTTTGTGGCAAGTTTAATATATAGGGTGATTTACGGAACCCGTCCATTAAAAGTTCTTGATTTTGCAATGATATCTCGATTTTGAAACTTTGGAGTTAAGCATAGTGTATTTTTTCTAGACGTTCACAATCATGTATTTTGCGATTACAGCGCAATCTGTTCGGAACGAATCGAAAAAAATTCAAACAAAAACTACACACTTGATGGCGTAGAATCCGAATCTGCAATACAAAATGGGGGTTTCCGTTTAAGATTTCAAAGTTGTCCGCCCTCCCACTCTGAGGGGGTGAGGTGGGGGATCGAGTTCGGCACCATTCAGTGAGCCCCCTACATTATAACAAATCTTATTAAGATCTTTTTTTGATTTGATGCAGTGTTTTAGAGATATTCCGGTGTCTCAAGATAAAAAACTTACCCTGTATATAAGGATGAATTGTAGGTAACCTTTTGTATTTTTCTAGCAAATAAAATTTTCGATTAAAAGAAAATATAGGTGGAGTTATTACCGGCAAACAACTGTGAGAGGAAAACTAGTATTGCTATCCTTTAGTACTACTAAAAAAGTAAAATATTTTATCTTAACTTTTTTTTTAATTAATGCGTAAAACATATTTGGGGACTAAAAAAAGAAATGGATATGGAAATCGAAGAAATATAAGCGACCACTAAAATAATAATGAATTGGAAACCAGAAACAGAAAGACCATACAGAAAACCAAGTTTGTTGTTCTCCAAGACTTCGACTTGGAGAGAACAAGTAGAGAATGATTTAAGAGTATGTATTGAAAATTAGATGTCTGTGACACAATATTACTCTTTATGAGTAATTAAGGCATTATTTATGATTAAAAGTGGAATTTTGCAAGCGCTGAGAAGAGCGATGAGCGATTCTGTAAGTTCCTCCTCTTTTAGATTCTCAGACAGGAATTGAAATTTCTCTGCTCTTGGGGGGTAGTAAATTTTCAATACGAGACTTTTTTCGGAAATTTTGACTATCCTAATTTAAGTAAGGCGATTTTACCCAATATATTTCACTTAATAATGTTTCTATGGTAAGTATTTCTGTTTAACTAAAGCTATTGGCTCCTACAGGAATATCTAACCTAATATTGTTCTTTTTTCGCACTGAGTTTACCATTATTTCCGTAGACTAACATATTTTAATTCTAGTTAAATGAAATCAATTACAATTACCAAAACTGTATTAATTAAATCTGATCCATCAATACGCGACAGCTGCTGCACTTTCCCGTTTCGACCCTTTTGATTACTCCCTCTCGATATGTGGGACTTTCGGTTTTTATCGAATCATGGGCAATGCCACCATCAAGGCTAAGGATTTCGTTCCATCATCGCTTTCCTTTTCCGTTCGATTACCGCTGTCGCTGAACTGAATCTGTTTTCTCCCGTAATGATTTACGGGAAAGGAAAGCACCGTCTACTCAAAACGGTGGTTATAGGTTGGTTCGTAGTTGAGAGTGTAAGTATCGATGTTGAAGGAACATGACGGACTCGGTCGCGACGATGAGCAAATGCCGGTCTACGCGTCATCTGGTAGACGGCACGTGCCCTGTTACCTCCTTCCTGACCCCATCAACGGTCGCTGCGATTCTTCATCCGTGTCCGTACATATACATATACATTACAATAACAACAGAAACAACACTGAGCTAATGACTACTTAAACGGTTTTTTTAACTTTCAATTTTGGAATTTTGACGTAGTTGCTACCTTCTATTCGTTATTATTATATAGTATGTATGTAACGTATTTGGTTTGCAAACAAGCAAGTCATCATGTACTGGTAGGAGGTATAGAACAGACATTTATTAAAAAGCCCAACATCTGCATGCCCGCAGTAACTGCTTTCGTTCTTGCTCCACATTTATTACTACAGTAGGTATTTGTAAATACGAGTTTTAAAGGGAGTCTTGCTCCATCATACAATATGGAAAATCTGCAGGTTACTTTACTTTAATATATTATTATTGATATTAAAGAAAATTACAATAACACCTATTATACATAATCACAATATAAATAGGGTGTCTAAAAAGTCAAATAACTACTACAATTTGAATTGATTGGTACACTGTAAAAAATTACAGTAATTTTGCTATGGTAAATCAGGAATATTACATGTAATAACGTTGTGAATTTACCACAATAAATCATGTAAATTTTATTTTACATGTTTTTTTCTAGGATATTTAACATGGAAAAAGAAATTTCAGTAAAATTTACAGCTTTTTTCATGTAAGTTTAAGAAATTCAAAAGGAAAATACAGGAAAAAAACATGTACAGTTTTGTGTTTACTATTAAAATTTACTTAAAAGCGTAAAATTGACAATTTTTTTGAGCATTTAGTGCACTTTAAAAGTAATTTTACTAGTAAACTAATAATTTTACTGTACAAAATATGAGGATCTTTTATATTTATTTGTTTTTACTTGAATTTTCGGGTAAAACTGTAGATATCATAGAAAATACGAAATTCATACGTCGCAATGTGATTGGTTATTGGGTTATTTATCTTGCGCGTAGGTAATTCTATTAGATTGTCGAATTTATTATTGGCTCAATGATATCATGTGGTGATGTAATAGTGATGCGTCACAAACAATCGTAGGTTTCGCGTAAGGGTGTTCATTCTTGATCCCTGGTTGAGCGATTCAGTGTGACTTATTAGGTGCTATAAAAGAATTAGGTAAGTTAGTTTTAAAAATACGCATTTACAGATATTTGTATATGTAGTTCAATTATTCTTAAAATTTAACATAGTACTTTGAAGGCATACTAACTTATAATCAGATAGGTGCAAGCGTAACCGTAACGTGTTTTCAGAAGTAGATATACATTATATTTCCCAAATATAAATACAAATAGATTCTAACTAAGAGAGTAAGGATATCGGAATTATGATGTAGTATGTAGCATCTATTGCAACTTCATATTTAGAAGTTAATATTTGTCACAGATAAAATTACATACATATAAATTGTACGGTAAACGATTAATATTTGTGATATTTTGGATAAATTCAAGAATGAATTATTAATTATATTTTGAAATTTGATGCAGAAGCCCGATTTTTAGTTTTTTTTAGACATAACCATTTTAAAATAAAGAAGTTTAGGAGGTTATGTCAGCCTGAAATCGCATTGTCAACGTGAATCACTTGAACAATGTATAAATAATAATTCTTAGTATCTATTGTAAATGACCATTTAGTCATACATGTTATTTTTTTTTTTATTTTAACTAGTTGTATTGTATATAACAATTTATTAATTTCTTTTCGTTTTCTCGGTTTTTAGGTCTTCAAAAAAACATGGAAATGTTCAACGACGTTTCGCTTTTATTGCAAAAGCTTTTTCAACTAAAAATATATAAAAGATATAAATCATAAACTGGTAATGAAAATTATGAATAAATTTGTTGTCTAATAAATGACAAAATCATAATTGTCTTGCTTACTTTACTTTAATTTTCAACATATGGTTTTGTTTTATTTAAAGATTGTGTTTCAATATAATATGTTTTGATTATTTATTGTTAAATATGTAAATATTATTGAATTTTGTAATTAAATAAACTTCTAAAAAATATTACTGTATTTAGTTATAAAATTAAGTTATATATAGTTTTGTGAAGTATTGTATGTTAATTTTATGATCAACTGCGTTTTTTTGTTTATGAATTTGAATCATTTCAAGTATATTACGTGTTTTTAAATTTTGTTCCTTATTTAAAATTGTTATATCGTTAAAATCAAATGTATGATTTTAATTTATTTCATGTTTTTTTAAGGTTGTAAGATTTTTGTTATATTTATATTCTTTTATTCTATTTTCTAAATATTTATGGTTTTCAGTTTGACAAATTACAAATACAAACATATTTTAGAATATCTAAATTTTATGTGTGAAGAAGATTTTACAACTATAAAACTCAAACATCGAAATTTATTTTCTTTCGACAAAATACAATCCAATAACTCAAAATACCGAAAGTATACAAAACAATAATTGGGTAACCAATATTTTAAATACAATAATACCTAATAATGTTATCAATGCATTATCATTAGGAACAAATTTTGCTTTAGATTATAACACAATTGAAATTCCTACTAATAATATAATAGCTACACAGACTAGGCTTTTGAACCTTTCAAAAGACAATTTCAAATGTTCTTTTCTCCTTTAAAATTATTTAGTGAAAAAAATCATTGCGTTAAGTTTATATATTTGTATCTTCTGAGTGTTTAGTTTAATAAATAAAAAACCTAAAAATACCTGTTCACGCATTTTTAGTTTTATTCATATTATTGAACGTTTTGCATATTGTGCAAAATGCTTTAAATTAGATTGTTATTTAAAGTAAGCTGTGATTTCCATGTTACCAAATGTAAATTGGAATCGTTGGCTAGTTTAAATAGAAATTTAATTTAAGGTATAGTAGGCTGCAAAAATAATAGGCTATAATATTAAATTATACCTGTAAAACAATTTACCGTACAATGTGTATTTATACATGCGATATTCCATTCTTTAGTATTTTTACTTGCTTTCTTTATAAAAATACATCTGAAAATTACTTCAGTGTTCGGTAAATATACAGTTCATATAAATATTACATACGAATTTTACAGTACAATCTTTGAAAAATACATCAGCATGTGAAATTTACTAGATGGTAGAAATTTTACCTTATGAAGCAAATTTACCTGTAAAATTGTAGGCAACTTTGTTACCAACGATTTTACATGTAATTTTACTAGAATTTTTTTTTACAGTGTAGATAAGGATTTATGGAATAGAATATTCTTTGAAGTTCTTTTTTCCATTTTGGATTGATAATTAAATTTTTGGTTATCTTGGTATTGGTAAATAATTTTATATAAGTTCCATGGTTATGTCCAAATTGAATGAATGATTAATGATAACAACAGCAAGTTTAAAACTCAATCAGTGTGAACGATATATTGGCGTTGTAGCCGAAACACTGAGAAAACGATTGTTTCAAACAAAAAAAAAAATTGTGGCAAACAACTTTTCTATTTGAATATTCTCAACAGTCTGAAGTTTTAATCCGAATACTAGGAAATGTTTAAACTGTTTTTGCAGTGCACACGCGGAATGAAATTAGTTTTTTGCAACAAATACATGGATAGTTTTAATTAAACAGTCATCGCGTTTGTATTAAATACTGTAAAATATTCTTCCAATGCAAAGCAATATATTTCCGAGAAAAGATTGGTGTTGGTAGTAACTAAGTAAGCCACAGGTTAGTTTCTAACCTACCGATACTAAACAAGAAAACAATTAAGTGTGATACATTCACGATCTCAAAATAAAACGCTGTAATCACAGAAAAAGTTTAAATGCTTGCGTACTTACCAAATGAAAACGTTTACATATTCTTCAAAACCCAATTTTTTTAATAGAGTTCACACACGCCAAGGTCGCTAAGTTCTACAACAAATGGCCGACTCAGTTAAGTAGTATATGATCGATTTGTAACATTTTGCATATTTAATTAATAACATGAGATTCAAAATGATTGTCGTAATAAAGAAACTGTTTTCCGGAAAAATTTATCTATACTTATTACCGATTTAATGAGCGAAGTTAGCTACATACAAATTTCATACATTAAATGAATTTTCTTGACATTTAGCGACATTGGCGTTCTGTTGTAGTATCTTTCGACTATTTATCTTATAATTTTTTTCAAACCGTTTATATTTACATCTAATATCACCAACAATAGTATTTCTGAATACTGTAAGAAAATAAGGGAATTTATCTGTGGTAATTAGCTCAACAAACAAATAAAAAATCAATATCAACATTAAGTGAAATAGTTTATTACATTTTATAATTTTATACGCTTATCATACACTTCAGCGCAACGAGCTGTCAAAAGAAAGTTACATTTTCGTCCCTATAAAGTTTCTATGGTACAGGAATTATTACCATTAGATCACGATAGGCGATTGGAATATTGTCATTGGTTTAATGACAATTTAAGGGGACTTGCTGAACAAATCATTTTTCTCGGATGAAGCCTGGTTTTATCTAACAGGCTATATCAATTAACAAAACTATCGTATCTGGTCTGCAGAAAATCCACACGAATTTCGAGAAAGGCTATTGCATCCCGTAAAAGTTGGAATTTGGTTAGCTAAGGCAACGAATAATAGGGCTAATTTTCTTCGAGGAAACTGTAACAGCCCAACGTTACCAGATGTTGGAATTGTTTATTGCAGAGTTACAAGAAAACGAGCTTGAAGCAGGTTATTTTCAGCACGATTATGCTCCAGCTCATACTGCTCGACAAACTTGCCAAAATCTTCAACAGTTTTTTGCTGACAGGGTCGTTAGAGCACAAAGATGGCCACCAAGATTGCCTGATCTAACCCCATTAGATTACTTCATGTTTGGCTATCTAAAAAATAGGATCTATAGAAACTGCATGCATACCATAGAAGAACTGAGAGATGCAGTTTTGTCACTTAATAATTATACTAATGTATGTTAAGTTATGTAATAAATAAATTTAGTTAAACACCAGTTAGTACTGAATTCTAAAATCATAATTTAGTAAAGTTAAATTAATTACATTTCATTTTTACAAGCAGAAACACCAATCCACAGTCGTTTATATAATGTGAGTTCAAATATAGGTTATGTTTTCCTTATTTATGACAGATCCGTTTACTTTCTTGTGTTCCAACACTGCCTTAGTTTAAACCTTTATTACAAACACCCGGCATATACCTACACCCTGTTACTATCTATAGGAGCGGAATTGACAATCTTTTTGAATCTCATAGTATAGGTATACATATTATATTAAAATGTAGTTACTGGAATAAAGTCCCTAATTAATAGTAATACTTACTGCTATTGTATGGTGCAAATTACAATGTATAAAACGTTTTCAGCAGGCAAAAATACGACACGACAACCATCAACCATTATTAACCCCCACCAAATTCTAAAAGTATGACACAATGCGCATGCGTATATTTAAAAAAAATATTCCCTATTAAACCTAAAATCTGTAATATGTGCCTATTCAAATATCTCAGAACAAACCGAATTTTCTAACAAATATATTTTATTTCAATTAATATTTTCTTGCTTTGACACTAAAAGAATCAGGTTGTTTCGTTCAATACGTTTGAATGTTGTTGTTCAAACAACAAAAAATATTGGGCCAAGAAATATGTATTTTAAAGTTATTGCTACTTAAAATAGTTGTTTGAACCAAAAAGCAAAAACTCAAGTAAAATGAAATTTTTATTCTAACATTGAGCGTTGTTTGCTTTAAGATATGACGTACTTGTTTTAATTAAAAATCATCATCAAAATAAATAACATCAAAAATTTCGATGTTTTTTGACATAAAAAATTCCTTTTTTTCAGTGTGTAAGACAAGTATATCGTTTACACTGATCGAATTTTAAACTGGCTTTTTAAAAAAAAAAAAAAAGAATAAACAATGAAATTAATCTGTAATAAACAATTATTTAGTTAATATGATAACCAATTATAATTACATTTAAACTTTTGTGAAGAGAATGGAATTATATTAGCCTCTTATCTTAAAATTTAGAAAAGAATGAGTTGAAGGATTTAAAAAAAAAAAATCTAAATTTTAAGGTAAGAAGTTAATAGAAATCCATTCTCATATCACAAAAGTTTAAATGTAATCATAATTTATTATCATACTAACTAAATAATTGCTTATTACAGATTAATTTTATTGTGTAACGCAATGAAAATTTAAAAAGACCGCCACTCGTGAGCGCCGTTTACCGGCATGGCGAAGGGGCTATGCAGACGAAGAAGAAGAAGAAGAAAAAGAAGAAAAACGAGGTTAATCACGTTTAATTGAGAACTGTTTTTTTGAAGTTGTAATTACTGCTGTGTACAGACTGAGTTTGAAAATGCAAAATGAATTAATAAAAATGAAAAACTAAATTAGTTAGCTCAACGGATAGAAATTAAAAAGGGGGCAAAAGAACAATTAAACTCAGAGTTTTGTGAAAGAAAACTGACTTTCTTTAATACCCCAAAAAATGAAAAAGGTTTAATAAAATAAAAGAACAGTAATTTAAACTCAAAGACGTTAATAAACAAACAAGATTTTTTTTTATAAAAAAAAAGAAAAAAATTACACAAAATTAATTACAAAATTTTTGCAGAAAAAAAAACGTGAACCGTTCTGACTTAAATCAAAAACCTGCTATAGATTCTAAATTACAATAGGACAATACTAAATCCTATATCAAAGCAAAAAATAAATTAGTTCAGGAAGATATTTTTTTTAATACCATCCACCTGGTTTCAAATTAAAATAAAATAAATTCGTGGAATACCAAACATTTACAAAATTGAAAACTAAAAGCAAACGCAAAGCTTCTATTCACCCAACCCGAGGTGATAAATAAATCAAAACTAATCAGCAACTTGAAAACCAAAAATGAACTCTTTAAAATTATAATGAGGGAATTAAAACTAAAATCTATCTTCCTGCACGAAATAATAAATGATCTTATATCTAAAATGTGTACACAATATAATAACAATTATTATTAAGCGAGTTCCTTGATGGACAGATTATAATAATCAAGGCGAATTCAAATCTCAAAATTAAATGAAATAACAAAATAGCAGCAAAGACGCAACGCACAAATCATCGAAGAAAACTACTAGAATAAACATAAACTATGCAAGCGAACACTATACATTTTAAGGAGTGAAATTAATTTAAAACAACTGAACACTTAAATAATTAAATTAAACAATCAATTCATAAACTAAATCTTATATAAAAATAAAATCTAGATCTGTGAAAACTCTCCTGAAACATTGAAAAAGGCTGATCGGAGTAAACATGACAACAGTCGAAATTGCGAAAACCGGGGTGCCAGTCCACAGCATTACGCTGTTTTATTATATAATGTAATAAATAATAATAAAATGTCAAAATGAAATCTGAAAATGAAAAGAATAGTGGCATTAAAAATTGTGTAAATTTTCATTAAACCTCTTTTTAAAATAAAATTAAGTAAAATCTTCTTTAAATTTAAACGTTATTCCTTAGTCATATTATAATAATTCGTATCTCAATAATAAGTCATTGTGCAATATGTACAAGTCCATTTAAAATGCGTATCTTTTAAATTTTAGTTAGTATAATGCGTACATACATAAAAATATACACCTATATTTGATGGAACTATACTGAGGGGAATGTGTATACAAGCTACTAAGTCAACGCAAAATTGGGTTGTATATAAGTACACATAAGTTGGGTTAATAATACATATTAACCTAAAATAACGTAATGTTGAAAGTACCTTATAAATGTTGCTCGACTATTTGGAAGAGTTATTTAATTTATCAAATAATAAGGTATTCACGTATACACATATACAATGTAAATAAACAACAAAATAAAGCATACCGCACTTAGCCGTTGATTTGTTTATCGACTATTGGAAATTGCAACAAAGTTCAGAAGTGTGTATAACAAGTTATGGGGCCCAAACGTCCAAAGCTTCTAGTTTAATTCTATTTTCTTTAGTACTGGATATATTGTTTCTAAAATACTAGAAGCGCTAAAGCTGCATAACTTGTTAATTTTACGTTATAAAAGTTCTTTAAAAAATCATCAAACCGTTGACCTACATTTTACATTCGAATACCCCATTTAATTGTATGTAAGTACTTAAATGTGCAGGCAATCTGCTGTTAATAAATATTATAAATTTATATTACAATGAACAAATAACAACACATGCTCGCGTGTGCAATGGGTGTGCGTCCACAAGCGACATATCTGGGCCCTTATCTGTGAAGCGCCGTAACTGAATATACGTTGTACGGTCTACATGCTTTACGCTTTTTTAAACGATTCATTAGTATTCTTTTTTACACGTCACACAAGGAAGGAGGCAAATGCAAGAAAACAACTCAAGTACAATAATAAAACTTGGTATTACGCCATGCAGGTGCAGAATGACTTCCCACATTGAATCGGCATCGTGGAGATGTTCATTTCAAATAGGCTCAGAAGGCCCCGCATCCATTAAAACTTTCATTTCTATTCAACCCTAATGCCAATAAAACAACTGCACAATAGCGCGCAATGTTGGAATACGCAAATAAATCGGTTTTTAATTAGCTTAAGAGCGAGGTGCTTCAACAGTAATATATTTTATGTTGTATTTAAAAAGGGGTATTATATTACACACATAATTGCGACTGTATTTATTTAGATATAACATATTTATAGCAACATTGTAGGCAACAATTTTTGTGCCCCTCATTGGTTCTTATTTAATTATATTAATATAATTCTGCTGCTCGACAGGTTTGCACCTTTCGAATTAAATTAATATCCCAGTTTTTACGTCATCCAATACAGTAGAGGCGGTTCATAGTATTTCCAAATGCCAAAACACGCGCGAAAAGTTTATATCTTCTTAATGACGCCACTTTTTCATAAAAATCACACAATAAATGTGTTTTGTGCTGTAAAATGAGAATTTGTTGTTTAAAGCGACGTAAATTATAATATACAGGATCAATAATAAAGACGCAAATAAACAGTACTGAACAAACAAAAATACGCAACTAAACTTAATTCTAAGAAACATGGGAAACAATGCTAATTATGCTTTTGTTTAATTATAGAGAATGCTGAAAAGATGCTTTCCTCTCTTTCTGTTTGCCCTTCTCTCTCTTTACCAATGAAAAATTGATCACTTCCTGATCTGCACTTCATTTCCCAGCATTTTTTGAGCTTAATATGCTTAAAAATGGATTCGAAATTTAATTTTAAAATTAGCCTGTGATAGAGGTTTCCATTGGTTTTGACTCTTGAAATTTTTATCATATGTCTTTGTTTCTTGCCTCCTCTGCTCCCTCGAATAATTTTTCAATGGGAACATAACCATGACTAGTTACAGAGGCTCCATGAATTAAAATTTTGAGTCTCTTTCGCCTCCAGCAGAAATTTTCAGATTTTTTATGTTTATTTCATTTTTACTATTGATAACTGTTAAAACAATTCCAAAACCTTCTATACATTCTTTCTATATCTGCGCAATTTCAGTGAAAGTCTTAGAATTCTAAAGTTCTGGGCGTGTTATTACCATTAGTATAGAGTGGTATCATCAACAAGTGGCGTTCATTACATAGATAATTACTAAATGTATTTACTGTTTCAATTTTTAGTTCACAGTTTTTTAGATTATAAATCCTAGTAGCATACAAAATATATACCCCAAATAACTTCTAAGTATAAAAATAACATTATATAATGTTATGTTAATCAGATAAATTGTAGAATTTTTGTTAAAACCCCGAACTTGTTGCTCTACATACCGATACTTTAATAAAACTTTTTGTTTAGCTATGTGAGTCCCACCATTTAATGGTTATAACAATGCACAAATGTTGAAATGCAAAAGGAAGATCTCGAAATCGGAAATTCAAAAAGCTATGAAACTTTGAGGACATGTAGATCACAGGACTAGTAGATATTTTTTTTTCTGTGAAAAAAAACATTCTGAGTGGGTGAAATAAATTTTTGGAAATGGAAAATCTTGCGTTCTGCCGGTGCATATAAATCCCTATTAGCGGTAATAATAGGTATTAGAGATTGGTTGACTGAATAACAGACCTGTGGTTGTACAGTTTGATTTAATTTTAAAAACTAACGAAAGATTAATAACTATATTATAAATGATCTTACTTCAGAGTTTACAATAATATATCAGCATTATCTTATCCATTTTATTGTACGTCAAAATACTTACCAGTATATTTATATATAAAATATTTTTTTATAGATTTAAATATTGAATGAACTAGTCTCCATAGTGATGAAATCCTTCAAAGAAATATTTAAAACACAAAAATTTGTTACACCATGCACATCGTACGATCGCATGGTTATCACATATGGAAGCGCAAAATCTTGTTGTGTAAAAACAAAAGTTACTGGATTTTTAAATTCATTCAGTGTTTGGTTGACGTATCCATTTTATACCAAGAGTAAGCAAACTTAGCAAAGTCGTAATATTTTAGTGCCGAAAGTTGATTATGAATAAGGTATTTTAATTTTATGGTATTATTGTATGTGGATTCATATATTTTTTTTTTTTTGTATTTGAAGAAACTTGTATTTAAGGAAGAGCCATTCACATAGGAAAATAGGAAGAATAGAATGGGGAAAGCATTTTTATTCATTTCATAGAATTGTTTAAAAAACTACTCCAAAATTTGCAAAAGAGGGTAGAAATATGTTTAACAGAAAGAGGATATTTTTAAACATCTGCTTATAATTTTGATAAATTAAAAATGATTACTATGTGTAAATATTTTTAATTAAGGAAGTATTTTGTTGTGGTTTGATGTTCACCTGTTTTTTTTATTATAAATAAAGACAAACATTAAGTCTTAGTCTAATTGTTGAATGAATTTATTCATTGTATGTATTTTAATACACACTATTTAAGTAATTAAGTAAATATATAATAAAATAAATAGGAAAATAAATAAACAATCATTGACATGTAAGAAGGACAAAGTAGTCATACAAAATTATTTGTTGACATATTTGACGTTTAACCATTATGCTGGTGAAATAATTGTCATGGCCTGCCATATTAAAAATAAGTATTATTATTTCGGCTAATTATCATTAATATAATTCATTTTTAAAAAAATATGTCATTATTTTTATATTTTATTATCTGATACCAATACATACTTACTAACTCGAGGTTTTATTCAGTTGTATATAGTTTATATACTAACACAACTTGAAAATTAATTGAAAATTTGTTAGGTTTATTTAAAATTATTAATTCTGCATGAGGTATCATAAATGTTTAGTATAAATTAAAAGGGTTTTGTGTAACGGTTGATTTAACATAAGCAAAGACATAGGCTGCTCTTTGAAAAAATCAAGTTTAGCCATCGGTCTAAAGTTGAGTAAATGCTAACGATTATAGTGGACACCTGTATATAATTATATTGGTTTTAGTTTTACTGTTGTATCAAGCTAAGTATATGTGTATGGTATTTAAAATATGAATATCTAAAACAAATGTATATGCAAACTACGCCGCTTTAACCAAAAGCTTGCAGCAGAACCATTTTGTGTGGTTTATTTAAAATAACGGAGTAAGTATGAGTTTTCCTACTTTTGGAACACTTTGTATAATCAAAAATATTTTTAGGTGATGCAGCATTAACTTTTCTAAAGTTTTTGTATGAAAGATTTTTTCCTAAAATCACAAATAGAGCTGTAATTAAAGATCCAGTCTTCGGTAGGACCCCTGTACATAGTGAAATAAGTTGAGCCGAACTCACGGTTATGCGGTTCCAAAAGTCGCTTTAAAATCTTAAAGGTAACATCTTCGTTTTCAAATATGTGATGAATGGTACAATAATTAATGGAGTACATAGGCTAATCATTTGATTCTTTCAATATCATAGTATCCCACTGCGTTAAAAATAATTGCTTTTTTATGTTATATTAAATTGTAATTTTTATGCTTTTTCACTTATTTTTCTTCCATCACCGAGTACATATCCTTTATTTGCTATTTAAGCAGGTGTCAATTAGTTTACTTAACTTATGTGGGAAACAGATAATTGTAGTTCGAAGAAATTTGTATCGTATTATTCACCTATGCGCATAATTAATATAACGATTTGCATTAGCCGTTGGCGCACGTGTAAAATAATTTATATTCTAGGCAGCGAAAAAGTGTGGGAAAATGCAACCGATCAAGCGAGGAAGTCGGATAGCACCGTGGAAATACATTTTACTAAACAGGTGCGAAAACTAGGTATAACTCCCTGATGTTGGATCTAATGAGGTGTAGTATTAAGAAATTTAAAAGTCGGAAGTGTTGAAGAAGATGATGCAAACAGCTATAAAACATGAATAAAGGTGGCATTAATTCTGGACTGAGCTCCCCGTGATGCTACGCGAGGCGTTGTGCAAAATGCCCTTAAATAATGAACCGGGGTCCCCCCAAAGCGGCGCGATGTCGCGACGCCTCTTTAGCGCAGGACCCTGTGCCGTTGTTGGTACACCTAAGAAGCCGGCTCTGTCCAGGACTATCCCTGGGTGCTACAAACATTTAAATTTTTTATATAAATAAATAATGGTTATCATCAATATTTCATTTTTCCTTCTTTATGCATGAGGTAGTAATTTTTGCGAACTTCGACCTAAAATCGGGAAGGGGATGCATGCATGAAGACCGCTCGAGGTTGGAGATCGCTCTCTCTGAAGAGCCAGCGATTTTAGTTGTTCGACTTAATCGAAACAGAAAATAGGTCAACACTAGGCTATGGATATCGAACAAATACTTGCAACTGAAATGACAGCAAGGATCGCAAGTAATTTCTTGTGCTTTATGGGAAGGATAGTTGAAAGAAAAATCATAAAAAGTAGGTAATAGATGTGAACGCCATCGCGGAGGTCTTGGTGTATCACGTCGTTCACTAAAAGGGGCAAAGAACGATTCAAATATATTTTATAAAAGACTCTATCCCCCTTGTTCAGAAGAAAAATACAAATATGGGACAAGCCCTATTAGCACAACTGCAATCCATCCTTCACGGGGCAAGTAGCAGTACAGTACTGGAAGGACCAAAAAAAGCAGAGAAAATGTAACTACTGGGAGAATTTCTAGGGAATGAGGTAAACTACAACTTAGCTAGGAACCTACAATGGGAAGAGTTTTATCGAGGTTATCAACCTATTGCTTTATTACTACTGATTGGAGTAATTAAGATTATGTATTGTTACATATGATAATAGGTACTGCTATTTTAATTGTTTTCAGTTCATTACGTTGATCTATCTTTCTGCTGCTGGAAAAAAAACCTCATGGTGTGCGAAAACTGAGGAGCTACGTGGAGGCTGCCTCTTCTAAAACCAGAAGGATAATAGCAATAATTTGTTGGCTATCAGGAACAAGACCCAAGGCTGCTTCCCAGGTCCTGCTTCCAGAGTAAGTTCTTTTCATGGTTTTCCCTTACTCCTTGGCGAATGCTGGGAGATAACTACAGTCGTACCATTCACGTCATCATGTGAAGCATGGAGTTTAGGATGAATGATAATTATTTAGCTTTTCATAAATAAAATGTATAGCAAAATGGATTGAGAACATAGCATGACCAATATTTAATAATAAAAATGCACTTGATTGTGTGTTTAATTTTTTATTTAGAACAATTATTAGTTCTTTTCAGAGAATATAGCATGTACTCCATATGACTTTCTTTTAAATGCTATCTAACATTTTTTGACGAAAACAGTTTTGTTGTACTATTCCTTGAGTTCCCTCGCATTTTGCAACGGCGATATCTTTCTAATATTTCAGTATCAAGAAATTATTTAGAACCACAGACTTCACTATGCTTTGCGCGGTTCCTTTCTACGTAAAAAGGAAATAATAGAGAAAACGAAGATGACCGGTCACAAAAAGTCTTCAAGCCAGTGTTAACATGCGGAAGTGAGGAATAAGTTCTCACACAGGAATCAAAGGGAAGATTAGAGAAATAAAATATGTAAGAGCTCTGAGAACGGTAACTAGAAGGGTAGAGTTAGAAATGAAGATATTAAAGAAGAAGTATAAGTTCACACATCCCATTACTTTCAGTTCATATATATAAACCATTCTTATTATAGCTTTTGTCTTTCCTTCTTTTCTTCATTTTGTCGTTCTTATCTGATAGCGATAAAAGGTGGGCAACGGAAAAAGAACAGCAGAATAAACCTTTCTCAATGAATTGGTAACTGGCAATTAATTGATAAAACCGCATGGCTTGATGAAATGCTCCTTACACGGCAGCAACTAGGGCCTATTACACAGCGGGTGTCTTAAAGTGATCTTAAAGTTCATCAAATAAGTTTACGTTCTGAAGATTGCTCAGAATATTGTTGAACCAGATCTTTTTCAGATCTTCTAAGGAAAAGTAAACCTTTCCAAAGGTGACATGTTTTTCGTAGCGGCGGGAAATGTGTTCCAGTGCCTCTTCGTCTTCCAGACACTAGCATTGAGTCCAATCAGTAAGTCTGATTAGGTCCATGTGGTGACTTCTAAAAGCATGAGTAATTAGATTAATACTTTTACGGTAAGTTCATTTGAACTTACTATTATTTTGGATGTTTGGATGAAATGCTTTTTTCACGTGTACCAAATCAGGGTAATTGTTCCAATATTGGAACATTTTCTAATATATAAAAATTAATTTGCCATTTAGCAGATATAATGCTGCGATAATGCCAGGTTCTAATTCCTGAAGTTGTACCACAGCACTTTTTGCCAGAAATTCTTGGTATCATGGCACAATTATTTTTATTGCGCATTGTAGCAGCCTTTTCTACGGTTCACATTGGCTATTGATCTTTTCGCATTGTGTCTTATTTACAGCGCAATTAATTCATTTCAAATGAACATTTTCGCGAGGGCACGCAAGGATATCTTCGGTAATGGAAATGGATGCTGTTCAGACGTATTTCCGGCTATAGTGCCTGTTAAAGTAACTTTCCTCTATTATAAAATTCCATAATCCCCACAGAATTTGGAATGGTAATTTTCAACTTTTGTCAATCCTAATATCCTGAGAAACATAATGGACGGTAAACAATACTTGCAGGAATGTTCACAAATAATTATGCAGCAGGAAATGAAATTAAGGCGGCTGAAGGGTAAAATATCAGGATCATCTGACCTCTTTAACAATTACATATTAGTAACTTAAATACCAATGTTTGAATATTTATATAACCTTAATAAACCGTGTACATTAGTCGGCATATTACAGAAAATATAGTTTCTTTGCTTATGAGTATTTCTGTGTAATACCAAAGAACAAAAAAACGTATTATGCGTTTTCGATTTTCTATTTTAGCGTGACAAGTATAATTTCCTTATGGCAATTGTTTTACGATAATTCAAATGTACCAGAGAGTAATAAATATTAATCGGAGTATGTACAAATACATAAACGAAAGTAAATTTCAAGAGTGAAATCTACGTTAACAACTAAGTTTAATAATCTTCCATTTTAAAATGGAAAAATATTGGAATTTGTACCGTGACTTGCAGTTGAATAATAGAAATGTTAATCATGTTATATAAGTTTACAGAGCTCACGAAACCTAATGCTTAATATTCAATAAATATCTATGATATTGTTCGAAGTGTACCTAGAACGTTTAACATTTTATTTATGCCCTTTGGACGGCATTAAATAACACGAAAAAGACTTTCGCCTTCTCATTAGACAATGCTAAATCGTTCGCAAGACCTCAGATGGCGTCAGCGACGAACAGATGGCGCACCTACTACGTCTACCGTAACTTGATTTACATTTCCGACTTGTTGCGGCTGTCCTCTGACGATCAAGATTTGATAGAGATCTTCTGTTTTATATTTACATATTCTTCCCTTTCGAGTATCTTTTATTGCCAATTTATATTACGATATTAAACATTGTTTCAACATTAATTTACAGTAAAAGACTTTGTGAAACATGAAGGTACGTAATGGATCTACAAAGTTAAGCATACACGAAAAAAAAGGAATTGTTAAATCAATGAAATATTCATTGACACAAACAGATGACTTGTTTATATATGGGCAAACAAATATTTATTCCTTTTATTTGCAGTATTTAAGTCCAGTTTTTTGTATAAACTGGATTAGGTTAAATATTCCAGAAAATTTGATTAAATGTGCCTACATATTTGAATCAATTAATTAAACTATTTCTTTCAAATTAAACGTTTGTTTACACTAAATAATTACCGATTTGGTGTATAGTTATATTCATTTAGCCGCACCAAGTTTTTTGTAGGACTCAATTGATTGTAACTGACTTCAATTGACTAACCCTTAACCATACTGATATCAAAGTAAGTTGTTTTCATGCTAACTGTACATCACTACGTTATTGATTTAATAAATCAATTTATCCTGTGAACATGTAATGATTTCTTGAAACTGGATTTTAGTAATCGTTACTCTAAGCTTCTGCCAGTTGTTCTTTGTATTGGGATTAATGCGAGTCCCAACTCTGATGATCACAGTCGTTATTAAAATATTTACCTTGTAAAGAGATACATGTTTTATGAACATGTTTTATGAACGTGTTTGCCATGTATTCAAGTTGTGCTAAATATACGTTTTTACTATAGTGAAACAGGAGAACTGCCATCTTTGCGGCAATGCCTGTACTCATATAACATATAACATATTCAATGTATTTGCTACTATATTGGTAAAAAAAACTTTTGCGATAATGTTAGAGCAAGGCAAGTAGTTGGGAAATTATTGGACAGCAGTTAGCCCTAATGAACTGTATAAATTAACTGCAATTTTGGTTTAGACTAATTATCCTTTATTTTTTAATTACATTTGATATTATATATGATGATTGAATCACACTGAATAATAATATAGTTCCTCAACACCGGCGCATCTAATGTAGATATCTCTTATCCGGATTTTTTGACCCTAAGTTTTTTATTTTGCAGAGTATAAGACAAAAACGCGTTTGTTATTTGATTAGTGTACTTGTAACTTGTAAGTAGACACTTACATTCACAACAACTTTAGGTTCACAATTCTTACATATACATATGTAAATCCTCTTTGCTTTCTTTTTAAGTTTACAATAAATTACAACATTCTGAAACTGTTATTGGAAATAGTTTTTCAGTTTTAAATATAAAGAATATTTGGTGTTAAGAATTAATGCTTTAACTGAAAAGGGTATACTTTTTTGACTGAAAACTATTATAATTATTTAAATGAAATCTTAATACTTTCTTGGATTTAACATTTAATAAATACTTATTTGTTGATCAACTAATTTTTATAACAGAGGATATCATTGTATAGCCAAATAAACAAATATGATGGGCTAAATAAATTATTATTTGCTCTAAATAAATACCTCTGACAAAATATATTTTGTTGCATTAACAAATCCTTTTTTTTCCCGTGTACGTACCTAGGAGGTGTTCCGCCAAGTAACCTACAAACTTACACAATTTGTTGTAGAGGTGAAAATTGCGCATCAGTTAATTTAAATTAACGACAATTTAACACAAATTAACATTTGTGGATAAGTAATAACTGTCAAATTAACCAGTAACCGTGCCTATATATCATATAACAGGGATTCAGCGTATTGCATTCAATATTGTCAGCGGTTACAGAACAATTCAAAACTTATTCCGGGTATTCTTTTTACAGTCGCAACCCAATTTGCTCAAGAAAGTATAAACAACATTTGGAATTCTCACATTTGGGCGCATGAAAACGCAAATGGGTAATCACCAACATCGTTTCTCTGTAAATGTGTGATGTGGGTTGTTAAACAATCACGTTATTGGACTGTATTTTATCCACGGATATCCAATTATTATAGGTATTTCTTAGAAGATAATTTGCCGGAATTACGAGAAAATGTTCCACTGGGAAGTCGACACGGTATGTTTCGTCAACATGACAGCGGTCCACCGTATTTTGACAAACAAATTATTGACTTTTTAAGCCAACGTTTTCCTTTACGATGGATAGGCCCTGTATTAAGGTCTGCGCGTTCGCCTAACCTTTCGCCATTGGACTTTTTCTTTTGAGGCTGTATGAAGACTCATGTTTACAATAAAGGTAGGCCAAACACGCGAGAAGAATTGATCGAAAGAAAAGTTGCAGCAGCAGATTCTCTGCGAAATGAACTTGTCGAGAGAATATGGCCTAAACTGCGAAACGTATAGTTCGTTATAAAGACTTTTATATTTACCGTTACTTTCGCAATATTATAATGTGAAATGAAGTTTTTCATATGCTATCATCCAAAATGTTACGAAATTATACGAAGAAATTCCCGGTGACTTATGCACCAGCCGTCTCTACGGCAGATTTGAATCAGAAGTTATGGAAAGATGTTTCATATGTAAAGCCAAAAATTCCAGAATGTATAACGTTGGTGAGAAAATTGCCAACGTTGTTATGTAATTTTACAATCTACTTTTTCAGAGTGAAGCGTAAACACGTATGATTTAGAAACTCATCAGGTTTCGGCTCCATTGGTGAACGATTTTTGGTGAGTGAAAAATTGTGAATAGAAATTTAGTGAAAAACAAGTATCTTAGTAATGTCATCTTGACAAGCATACCGGATTGCAAGCCTTTTCGGCTGATGATTTCTTTTCATTTTTTCTTGTTTGTTAAGGAAACAAGATGCTCCTCTTCAATAGGTATGGAGAATATGGAGGTTTCTTCATTTCTATAAGCAATTATGTACATATTCAGAGGATTTTTTCAGTATATTATAATGTGTATAGAAACATTTGATTTACTGCTGAATGCAATTTAAGGATAGACAGGTTCCAAACTTTAGAAAACCAATTCGAGCTGAAGAAAGACTAGTAGTAGCAGTAACCATGTGCTTTTCTATAATTTTATTCAATAGTAATTTATTTTCATTCTATATGTTTCTTTATTCACAAGATATTAATATTATTCTTAAAAGTTATTGTTATTTTGGTTGACCATCCTGCCTAATTTAAAACTTTTTAACAATGTTCATTTTTTAAAATATATAAAATAAATAAGTACTTTCTAACTTTCTTTATTCAATTGTACTACATTAAGCTACGAGCTTCGATCCTAAATATGGTAATCTTTCGCGAACTACTATTGTGACTTAGTTACACTTAAATTAAAATTAAGTCTAAATAAATTGCAAATAACTTTGCAAAAATTTAGATTACATGCTTACCTGCAAATGCAATCTGTTATCTGTTACGTGCGCCTAAATAAAAATTACCAACTGCTCCAACAGATGGCGCCACATGTATACAGCGGAGAACTCCTAGGATAGTTAAATCGTTCATTGAGGGCGCTTTTTCGATTTGAAATATAAGTTTCTAGTGCGAATGTATTGGAATGATCGGGAAAGATATATACTGCTTTAGAACCACAGGAGCAAAATATAAACACACCCGCGAATACTCGCATGTGGAAATAAGTAGTGGGTAAATTGTGAACATAAACAAGGTGTATTTAAGTAACTTAGCTTATTAAACACAGATGAGTTTTAGTTTGTTTTAGTCAAATTAAAATTGGTATATAAGTATAAAAGTTTGCTATATGTATGTTTCCTGTTTGATTAAAAACATCTTCATGGCATAATATTTTAATATAGAAATATAATAATAATGTATTATTATAATATGTATAATGTAAATTTTTTGCAACGTCTAAACATAAATATCCGTACACAATATAACAGACTCACTAACAGAACGATAAACATATGACGATAATATGTTGTGTAACGCTAGATGGCAGCACAAGATGCTTATAACAAATCAGGAAGAGTTTTGTACTAATGTGTAGGTAATGTGTAAGTATTCTGTAAACAATGTAATAAAAATGCAGATAATTGTTTCTTTTAATTCTTTTTCAAAATTGATGAGATTCGAGTATAATATCACTATTTTTTCGAATGTAGTGTATCTTTGCTTAGTGTTAGTAGGTATTTTGATTTCACGTCAAACAATCTAATATTGTTTGACGTGAATATTTTCGAATACCTGCCCAACGGGCTACGACATTTTTTAATGATGATATATAAAATATTGCGTTGAGACGTGTTTGTAGAGACACCGGTTGTAATGTAGTATGTAGCAACAGTGGGAAAACGAGTCATTTTATTGTAAACATTAGAGAAAAAATTATTCGTTTTAAGATATATTTATCTGATTCTAGTGAAAACCATTTCTTTGAAGTAAAGTATGTAAGCTTCTGGATTATTATTCCACTACCATTAAGCGAAAAACAAGCCAGAAGATTTTAATATTTTCACATGGTTTTCCTTATAATAAACAAAAAAAATTAGAAGTTATCAAGGATTAATTGTTTTTAATCTGATAAACTGGGTATATTCCCGAAACTTTATCCACCAAAGCAAGTAGGGATGTCTAACTTATTACTTCTTCAGAACGTACTCGCACCCAACACAGTTGCTACTGCCATATTTTATTACCGGCAAATCGAAAGCACAACAAAAACAAGCAAGCGTGGATATTAACGGACTATGCTTAATTACCGTTCGTGTAAATAATCAGACGCACGTACATACACGACAATACGAACCCTTGAGGACTTGAAATGGGCCCAAAGTAAGTGTTAAGAAAGTGTATGTAGCTCTACATACAGAGCATGCAGGTGTGAGCTGAGAGCACCTGTATAGCGGAGCAGGTGCCCCACCCTCGTATGAAGACCGTTGTTGGAGCGTACCACACGCACGCGCTACTCCTTGACTGATTCCGCCTGGAGTATGCCGTCTAGACCAGATATCTTCATTTAAAATTGTTTCTTCCTTGGTCGCTGGCGCTCATTCGGGTGCGTTCTCTTTTTATCACGAATGAATGAATAGAATGCAGTGACAATCATTGTTTTTTTTTTTTTGTTACCGACGAACGTGGAATGAGCGCAGTAGGGTAAGTTGAAAAAGGGCATTTCAAACTCACATAATCCGATATCACAGCATCTACTTGCGAACTTAGTATAAAGTGGCAACTATTAATTATTTACAATACTTTCATTTTCACTAAAACCGATGCACTTTTCCCTTATTGCATATTCTGTGCTTCAGCGGGTTTTATAGAAATTTTTCTGAATATTCTTAAGTTATTTTTACCTATTTTATTAAATATTACTTCATTGACGTTAGCTTAAAAATTCCTGTATTTTGTTATATCCACTATTACTGAATCTAAAACGTAATTTATGTTGTCGGTTACTTTCCAACTTCTTACTCTATAGTTTAGTTTATAGTTACTAATACTTAAAAAGCTAATAAAAACTGATACAAATCCAAAACTATTGTTTCCACTAAGAAAAATGTCCAGTTTTGTTATTGTTCTTAGGTCATTTTTCAATTTGTTGGTGAGGTTTTATTTATTACTTTATTCAATATTATATTGGGACGTTTAGAGGGATGTAGCTTTCTGACACTTTGCCCTGGTTGTTTCACACTAACAATAAGTTTAAAAAATAGGTATATAAATATTTGTGTAATACTAGTTTAATAATACACGTATAACTACCCTTGATCATTATTACTTTCTTTAAGAAGAGAAACCCATTCCAGCACAGATGCTGGGTCAAATGACCTATACATGACACTATTTGTATAGTCATACTAATTTTAAGAAGTTGAAACTACAACACACTATTTGAACTGTATTTTGTAAATTTCATCGATCGAGTGTCTCTGAAGAACACATTCTGTTGGCTCGGAATTTCAACTTTGGAGGATATAACCTGATCTTGAAAAGCGACTCTAATTTTGCTTTTCCAAAATAACTTTTAAATTGCAGCGGACTTGCACCGCTTAGGTAGCCCCATCGACTGATCTAGCAATTTATATAGAGAGTGTTACAATAAGCCCGTAGGGTTGTGCGTTCCCCTTATTTGATATAATTTCAGAAATTTGTTGTAGTGGTTATAATGGATATAAATAGATTAACTTACCACGTTAGTCTACTTGAATTTATTCATTGTACTAGGCGTTATATGCTTATATGTGAGGGTTTTCGGGTTATGCGTATCTGGATGTAGGAATATATTGCACCCTAATAACAGACATAAGTGGATTTAATTTGCAATTACATCGTACCTTAAGGTACTTAAGAGACAAAGCTGTTGCGTGTACCTCGAATTCTGTATCAGACACCTTACATAGTAACGCGATACTGCCTTTAATATCGGATTTAGGAAAACTGGTATCACTATTTCTAGCACGTGGTATATTTGGTTTCAAAATTTCCAACTTATTCCAGGTAACATTAACATTATGGTCAAAACTTAATTGTGCATGCCGTTTTTTTTTTTTCTAACAAGCTTCCAATGTTAACACTGAAGCATCATCATGGAGCAAACTAACTAGTGAACTATTTAAAAATGATTCACCAATATGTATCTATGTACACCCGGTCTCTTTTCTAATATCATGCCCTTCAAATTCTGAACAATGGAAAATTTACATTAGACACATTTTTAAATTAACTTAAACATTGTAGATCGTCAACGCGTCTCGCTGTATATATCTCCCCTACATGCGATATGTTTCATACTTTCGTAACACTTTAGGCATATCGCCAGACGTAACAAATACACTTTCGTCAGAAAATACGCTACCAACTAGGATTCAATTCATAGTTAAAACAAAACCTTCCTTAACTTAAACTAACTTCCTTATATACCTATTGTGAGCACGTTTGAAATTACGATGTTATTTTAGCACCAGAAAGTTTGATATCGCCTCCGTAGGGTATGACATGAATTTTGAGATTCACTGTACATCGAGTAGGACCGCCAACAACTTTACTACTAGATTCTCGAGCTGGTCGTTGTTCTGTGACTTTACAAACTTCTATACCAACCGACAAACCAATATCTCCTCTTACAATTACCATGCTAGACCGACGAAACTGCTCGACGTATACGGCTTTCGTGTATGGAAGTGATTCTTCAAGCCCACCTAATGTATGGAAAACAACCAACCGAAGTATACATTTTGGCTGACTGGGTACAGGAATATTTTACGCCCCCTGACGTAATAATTATAATACACAAGATTATTAACATTGTTTAATTCTTTTCGAGATAATTAGGGGTGCTGCAAATATGTACATACACGTAAATAATATTCCCCAGGAATCACTTCTGCGTATTTGTTGTCTTTTTCATCATCATCCCTCGAAGTGACGCGATGGTAATAGGGACGGAAAAAAATCTGATTCGTGCAAGTTTGATAGATCTATCGAAGGCGGATTTAGAAATCTACACTTTTATTCTGTTTTTATTTCCCATAACAACATAAATTTAAAAAATCCGAAAATCGTCGAAATTTCAGGGGTAGCTTTTACCCCTTAAACTTGAGCCTACGCCAAAACGAATAGCGGCGATTTACAACGCTCGATAGGTACTACAAATGTGGCACGGTATAAATATTATGAAAATCGAAAACGTAAATAACGTAATAACAATACAATAGTAACAATGATAATAAAACAATAAATTACTCATTATAACTGGATCGGAACGTAAGCACCTTTAAATAGCAACATAAATTTATGTATAGAAACTCTCCGCACCACTCCCCCGCATAAGTTGCGGCGTTCACTGCTGTATATGCTATGGCAGTACTTAAAGATATTGAAGGGCCATAGATAAGGTAGGTCGGTATAGATGGGTCGCTATTAAGAAATTCGTGTAATTGTGCTGCTCGCGCCATCTAGCGATATGTACCCCCGCTTAACGGACATTTAGCGCGGTTACTTGAAAATTATTTAAATTTACCTCAGAGTATTAAAGGAAGACTGTGTTACCATTTTTGCGCAGTTTTCAACATATGAATTTCCATATGTTGAAAATTGCGCAAAAGTGGTAACACAGCCTTCCTTTAATACATTTTACTGTTATGATACGAATAAAAAGACCACACATTCTATAATTACACATACATTTTATTGAAACATATTTACAGAAAGTATCTTAAACGTAGATATATGTATAAATTATAAAGTTAAAGTATTTTCTTTTGCATAAACTACATATGATTCCACATACTACATACAGAACAGAAGAAATAAATTACCTGTGTCAGTGGCAATCTTGGCAGGAGTATTGGTCGCTAATAGCTGTTTCTGTAAAACATATTAGACGATATGTCTTCTTGAGCAAAATGAATAATGATGGATACGGTAATTCGTAAATTATGTGCGGATCCATCGCAATTTCTCATTACCAGAAGGCTCAATCCATTTGTGAAGCGTTCCGTACCTTTTCTAGATTAGGAAACCGATGTCTAAAGGATATCCGGTCAGTGCAACCCATTACTGCCACAGGAACGGTCTCTCATGTCTAAAGCAACAATCATACAGTAAATCACTTTTATCACCAAAATTTTGATTTTTTAACTTAGTTGCTGCAGAAAGAAGGCTTCGTAAAAAAAAATTCACTGTCGAATGCACAGGTGTTCTATACGAAATAACTGATACAACCTAATAATTAACCTACTAATAAACACTAACAGCAACTCTACAACTAAACACACTTATCTAAAAATACAAACTACGACCTATGAAATGAATAATTATTTCTTCAAGAGAACACAAGTTGCCAAATTTTTAATTTGGTTAACGCTCGAATCGAAAATACTCAATACGCTGTCAAAACCAAAATGACCATTAAAAATGACCACAAAAGCAACAATGGCGGTAACACATGATTTATTTCCATATATTATAATTACTTTACATATATTGAGTGTCTCGTATAAAAACCAATGATAAAAATTTTCGCCGATGAAGGGAGACGGAAAATGAGTTTCTTTTGTCTGACATGGTTTCTACGATTGTTTTGCGCATGTGCGAACGAAGCAATTTGGTAGTGATGGGCATAATCGAATGATTTCAATAATCAAATGATTGTAATAATGGAATGATCATTCGTTGGAAGAGTACAAATTTTTCCTCATTTGTTAAAGAATGACCTTTTTTTAAAAAGTGATATATGCACGAAATTTAAACCTTTATACTCTATAAATACGATAGAGATGTCTGTACTAATTCTGTAAATATACAAAAGTGGATAGATGAATTCGTAATAAATACTGGTAAATAATACATTGATGTTCATATGAGAATATTTATTTCAAACTATACCATAACAAATTCAATCAATTTACATTGTTTACAAAACACAATAGGTATTACACTGATAAAAAAGGATTCTTTTTAAAAGCTAGCAAAGTAGTTGGGAAAGGTGAATAAAAAACCACTTTTACATTTATTGATTTTGAAAGAACCAATTGTTATATTTCTAATGTATGTTTCCTCCTTTGATGATATTTTTCCCTCATGATACAATCGAATAGATATGTAGCATTCAATAATTAATTTACATAATTGCATGCAATGATTATTAAAAATCCCTTGACTCAAAATATGTAAATTCAGTTTAGGGGTATTAAAACTGAGGGAATTCTATTCCATATAAATGCTTTTATAGAACATCTTCCCAAGGTGTGAATATTCGTGTAACCATCGCTATCTTTTGCTATCACGGGATGATGAGAGAAAGGCGGCGGCATATTCATGCAGGTTCATATGAAGTAGTGTACGACTTGTGGTAGTCGGTTGTATGTTTCAAGTTTCAAGAAATCCAGTATTACCTGGATAATTCATATCCATTGTTTCTACAGTAGGAAACCAGGTACTTCTATTATCTATTACTAAAATCTCGTCATGATTGATAGCCACTACAAAAAAAAAAATACATTCAATATATCGAAATAGAATGGATATATTAAAAAGAATATTTTACCTGTTTCTTTAACTATATGTATATCTCCGGAAGAAAATGAGCCGAACAAATCAATAAAGTTGTTACATCATCTTCATTTGACGATCCACAAACATTTTTTCAGGCAGATCGTCTGTTCGTCTTTAGGAAATCTGAAGAAAATGTAAGTTTATTGTTACTACAATATATTCATTTTATAACTACTTGCTTTACCTATGCGTAGAAGCTTTCACGTTTTCCTTTGTTTGTTGATGGCCACACAAATAGCAATATCTTACCATCTTTATATTCCAAAAAACTAAATATTTATACAGACTTCAATTCTAATTCATGACAGTTAAAAATAATATAAAATAATCAAAGCACAATGGATAACCACAATATCACCAATAAACAATGATCAAACGTTAACATACGCACAGTTGTCAACGAGAAACACATGTGAAATGAAACAACTGACCAACATGTGCGAGAAGGATACATGGTTATTTAAGGTTCGCGCATGCGCATAATGCAGCCAGAACGTTGTGGCATATCCGATATAGCTGTCTCCCTTTGATTTCGGAATTTTTAAGCACATACCCGCAATATAGTAGTATTATATATATGTTTATTTCAGCATTCGGCGCCGTCTGGTGGATTGTACCCCACAACAAATCGTGACGTCACGCTGATATAAACAAATCGTATTTAGTGCGCCCCCCCTAGGAAGGGCCAACCCGGTGTACGATAACATCACACATGAATTAGTTTATCAAGTGCACTCGCAGATGGCGTTACCTGTATAGCGGAGATTATCTTGAATAATTAAACCACTCATAGAGGACACTGTAATATGCTTCAATGACACGCAATCGAAGTTTCTAGTGCAAATGTACCAGAATGATCGGGAAAGATATCGACTGCTTGAGAACCAAAGGTGCAAAATATAAATACGCAAACGAGGAGGTGACAGTTCTACTGGAAACGTCGATATGTGATAGCCATATGTAAACTGAGCGAATAGACGTGTTATTTTATTTTTATCGGTTTTAATATTGAAGGTTGGTAATAAATTGCCAACGTTTAGTGATGTAAATCCATCTTTTTTTTTCGTAATATTCAGTGCTTTTATTCAATTAAGCAATTTCAATTTTTTTCTTTCCATATATCTATGTCGTTTTATTAACAATAAGTGTAACTTTCCCCAACAATTCTGGACATCTGCAGATAGAATAACGGAAATCTATTTAAATTGATATTTACCTTGATCAGGCATGCTTATATTTTATATGATTGGTAAGTGTGTGATGCTATTAAAGATCCGATGGCGAAAACAATTACCTCATCTGTGCATCGTTTATTATACAAAACTAATTCGGCTGTTATCATCCATCAACCTCACGGTGATTGTAATAATAATCAAATAAAATATTTAATGGTTACCAGACACATTTCCAATCTACAGCGGTAAGCTGTTTACGTTCACGTACCACTTTATTCGTCAAGATGTCATTCAAATGGATACCGTTAAGTCTGTTAAAACCAGCCGTCGTAGGTCATTATGTGCATTTCATTTTGTAACTATTATAAGCGATAATACGATAAATATTAATCATCAGCATCAGGTGAATAGAGCTTGTTATTTATATTTATGATTACTATTGATATCGATATTATACTAAACAAATTAATAGGAATGTTTGTGATAAAAAAGGAGAAACCAGCATGTCTTCCTTCTCCAAAACGGCCGGGAAGGATTCTATGCGGCCTAAAAGGAAAAATCAGTCCTCTAGCTAAGGAATTGAAATAACGGTCCACCTTTTCACGATTTTAAAAACAAAGACATCCTCAATCGAGAAATAAAAGCGGGTTACTTTTACTTACTATTCCTTTATTTATTATTTACGGAAACTATAAATAATGGCTATACTAGATGCTTAACAAAACTTTTTCATTTAAAGTAAACATGTTTTTAGCAACTAAAGTTTTCTTAGCGCAATCATGATTTTTATGTAATTGTTTTTTTTGCCATTCAATCAAAGAAATGAAAAGAACCACGTTCAAAACATCCGTTCCATATATTTTTACGTTTCGGGAATTCTGTGTTCCCTTTTTTAATAATATGCTGTTTAACTGTTTACAAAAGTAAATAACTTTTTACCTTATTTCTAAGTACACTTGTGCGCATTAGTAAATCATGTCTCTATTATATAAAATACATAATTTGTTTTTTATTAATGTATGTAAACGACAACACCACATTGTATATTTAATGACACAGTATAAAAATTATAACTCTAATGCGGTTCAAAAATGCCAAAGACTTTATGCTGTAACAGTTTAGAAATTTATTGATCAAACTTAAACCGTTTGGTAAGAAGTCAAACAAATTCCTAAATGCGATTCCGTCATTTTTAAAGAAAATTGGTGATTCCAAATTTAATCTTGAATACAATCAGGTATCTACAGGTTGTTTCATTAAAAAATATTTTAAAATGATGAAGAGATTACAATAATTCACATACAATATATATAGTAATAAATAAAATTACTCTTAGAAAATTTAGCAGAATAAGTCTTATTTATTGTTTTCAGTATTTCCGCCTTAGTGACATTACGGCTTACAATCCGCATGAAATTCATCAAAGAAAAAAATTAATATTGAAAAGCAAAAATATTTAAAATTTGCATGATGTTGTTGTTAATTTTATATGTTTAACGTTAAGAAGTAATGAAGCGTTATAAACTAATTAAAAATGATTAATGACTTAGGTGGGCCGACTAGATGAAAATTATGTTATAATAAATGTATGTTGGCTGGGAAAGGATGATTAAAAATAAACGCGAAACACTCCCACTGACAAACTAAAAACAAAAGGTGGAGAGGAAAAAAGTTTAAATTTAATAGAAAATGCAAAGGAAGCGAAAAGCTAGAAATTAATTTTAAAGTTTTGTAAAAGTAATTTGTAAAGTTTAAGTGAAATGTTAGTTTTCTTAAAAAAAGTCTCTTATTGTAATTATTTTCATGAAATAAAATTTTCAATTCATCGAAATTTACTTGGTGTTTTAATTGGTGATGCGATTAGCCAATGCGCATTTCCTAGGTTTAATTTTGCTGTCGTGTCGCTTTTATGTTGCGTGCTCCTCTTGTGCCATCTCTGTGGTTTGACCAATGTAACAGTTACAGTAATCTATGCATTTAATTGCATAGATGGTTCTTCTGTGATGCTGGCAAAGGGGTGTTTAATTGGGAGAAAAATTTATTTACTGTAATGGCAGAAGTAAAAGCTATTTTAAAATTGAAATTTAAAAAAATATTTTTAATACTATTTAATAAATTGGGTATGTAAATTAGCAATGAATGAATTCACATGAAATAATGCATTAAAATTGGCCCAAAGAAGGAGTTTATCAAATCAACGAGAAAGATTTTATTAAATAACGACGGAGTTTATTGATTAATAAATCATTCATTGTATTAATGAAACCAAAATCATTGAAAATGAAATGATAGCTTGATTCGCTCAATGAAATATGTTATTGTTGTAACGAACACCAGTTTTATTTTAACAACTTTATTTGGTTTACTGAATGACCGTGAGTTATTAATATTTTATGTGTAAACTCCAGTAGAAGAATGAAGAAAGGCATCAATAACAATGAACAGTACTTCTTGATATGCTAATCGCAAATGGTTGATTTAATGTATGTTATTCATAATAATAATGATAACTAAAATTTATTATAGTTATTATTATAGAGTAAAAAAAAATATTTATTAGACCTGCTATATAGTTACCATAACAAATATTATCCATGGACAAATGTGAAATATTTTGTTATAATAATGAAACTAATTTATTTCACTAATGAACCTTGTTATTATTTAATCAAAAATTGTAAATTATATTTCATCATAACAATGACACATTACGTTCCGTCGATGAAAATTCACTCAAAGAATGTTGTTTGTTTGTATTATAGTATTTTTCTCAGTGCAGGGGCACCTGATTCAACACATGCATTCAAAATATTGCTGCGCAAGATAAATACTTCCTTTTCTTGATACTCTATTGATTCAATGAACGTTTTCATTGATTCATACGTTATCATAGAAATATAAATAACTGCACTTCAATGATTTCTATTCGTTGTCTTCTTTTTTCTTTATTAATTTGGCATCTCGGGATCACAGTCCCAATAAGGCTTATTCATTGCATTGGACGGGCAAGCTATACCTAGTATAGACAATAACGATATTAATTATATTAAATATTAAGTTTACGACTAGGTTAAGTAACTAATTAGGGAAACAGACGTAGACACACATTTCACATCCCGGGGCCTATCGGGATGACTAACGTTTGTATCAACACTAGATTACGGCCAACAGAAAATAGCGTAAACCCCACAAAGGTTGAGCTGGGATGGGAGTTACTTAACCCTTTATATTTCTACATTCATTTTAGCAAGAGTATTTATGACTAGATCGCAGATACGTTTATTATTGTAACACATGAGAGTTATTATGCTCGTAGATAATTCCATTCTCTCTAAAATCAGCTGATTTATAAGAGTATTAATAACATCTTTCTGTATGGGGCAGTTGAGTAATATAGGGTTAAGGTCGCACATCTCATGCCCGCATCGACGTCTTGGAGACTCAATAATATGGAGCTTGTATAAGCTCTGACCATGTCCAAATTTGATTCGAGCAATGGTAGTACTATAAAAGCGTGATATTTTATCATGGAATAATTACCATGATCTACTATATACGATGATTGGTGAATGTACGCATATTGCGTCATTTTCTCGTTGCTAGCCACTTTCCACAGATCCTCCCAATTTCGTTACAGTATATCCCTCTTAACGATGATAAATACATCTTTTTCACTAAGACAAGCTTTATATAAAGGTCCTTCCGTGCAACTCATTTTAGCGAGTCTATTTAAACTGTTTAATTGTATGGGATCCCAGAGAGACCTTTAACCCAGTAGAGGCACCCCCACACCCTTCCTCAGACTTGGAACCGTCAGTAAAAATAAATAGATCTTGTTGGTATTGAGATAAAATTTGAATACAAAGTTGAAAATCGTGTTCAGGTTGTCCTGTGTATGGTGGAAATGTAGTAGAACATGGTTTTATAGACTCTAAGTATGTTACAGGCATTTCTTCGGCTTTTTATAAACGTGTATCAAAATTTACTGAATAACGAAATGCTTCGCATAACAAAGGTAACTTTTCCTTTTGCCAATATACCGCAGTCAGATCTAATACTTTAGTGTTGATAAATTTCGTAGAATGGAACTCAAACCCGTAATCTTTACTTTTGTGATATATTTTACAGCCAACATTTGTCTCCGTCAATTTGTAGCGCCACGACTGGTGTAGATCTCATTGCACCGACGCATATTCGAAGACCATTGTTTTGTATGACGTCCAGCCTTTGTAAATTTTTGGGTGAAGCGGTGCTATAAAGTATACACCCATAATCCATCACCGACCTAATATATGCCTTGTAGACGTTCAGAGAGATCGAAAAATCTGCACCCCGTCGAACTTTAGCAATTGTGCGTAATATTTTCAGTGCTCTCTTACATTTCGCAACCGCATTATTTATATGGCTACTCCATTTTAATTTGTATACATGTAACATATATTCGTTCATATTCATATTATTAATAAAAATATTTATTGAATGTATGCAAATATGGTTACCATAACAAATGATATCTATCGACTAATGTGAAATGATTTGTTATAATAATGAAAACAAATTTATGTCATTAAAGAATCTTGTTACTGCTTAACCAACGATTGTAAATAATATTTTATCATAACAATGACACATTTCGTTCTGTCGACGAAAATTTACTCAATAAATGTGGATTATTGGTATTACGATCTGTATTTTTTTCAGTCTATGGTGACTTATTTTATACATTCTATGTTTAATGGCTATAATGAGATTCGTCTTATATTTATTGGGACAGTTATACTGGAAATCTAGTAGCATTTTCGAATTTGATGGTTTTCTGTACCATTTCAACCTAACCCGGTTGTTATAAGGGTGTATGCGCGTGTCAAGAAAAGGTAACGAGTTATTTTGCTCTTTTTCAATTGAAGATACGGTGGTACGAAATGGTCTTTCGTATTTAAAAAACTCATCTCGTATATGTTCCTTAGGGTCGGTTTCATAATAAATGACTAATACTTGTCAACAAAAGTCTGTGTATTATTTATAGGAACTTTAATTTAAGTAACTCTAAGCTTTAAAGTGACACTTATGAAACCTCGCCCCTTAGTTTTATTTATATTATTAATTTTATATTTATATTTGAGATATTATTGTAAAATTATGCAATAGAAACTATACCTACTATACCGCAAAGTTTAATCTCGTTTTATACCTCGTTAAATAAACGATAAAATATCAAGAATATAAAAGATTAAAAAAGTTTATATCAATATTATTGGTATATGATAAACTGATTTCAACGGATTTTTGTATATTACAAATAATTACCATCATCATGTTGAAGACGTTGACATTAAATTCTAGAATTATATGGAAATGAATTAGAACATATAATAGTTTGCGCAGCCAGAATCCGTGATCTACCTCTTACTGCGAATTTATTATTATCATTAGACTAGTAGATCAGGAATGCTAAAAAAAGTCTGCTTTCAATTATAGTAAACAATATGATTAAAAAAATATACAACGCTTTTATCTTTGAAGATAACTTATTTATTTTAAAATTTATAAACTGCAAGTAATTACAAGAAAACCAATTTCTTTTTTATTGTTAATTAATTAACCCAAAAGTCGAAATCATCATATACATATCAATTAGATTTCATACTAATTAGGTCACGCTTTCCAAAAAATGTTCATTACATTAAATCGTTTTAGGCTTCAAGTACTAAGATGGTTATTTAACTACAGGTGTAACATACTCACCTAAACTGTTCCATAACATACTTAAAAATTAAGATATTACAGTTAGATAACAAGCCCTACACCTACCGTACTACATATCTCTCGGTATTTTATTTTACGTTGTTTAATAGGTTTTTTAAGTATTTGAAATGCAATCGGCCAAAAATTTATTATTTCAATTCGTAAATAACAATGAGCACGAGGTAGTTAGCTAAACATGCGATCCGGCGCAGGCTAGTGTTTTTAACGACATATGACAACGAGAAATCGATAAAGATATTTCGAACCAATTACACAATAACTGTATAGGCTGATTAATCACATTAATCAGAGAATTTATTAGCTTCCTGTAATTATTCCTCTCGCCGTCAAGATTCGAAGAACGCACGGACGGAATGATTTTCAGTATGTATAATTTTAGGTCATGAGCAGATGTGACAAAATTCTAGCATCGTCGTATCACCTTCGAGAGCGTTACGGTTGTTTCGACAGGTCTGAAAACATATTAAATCTGATCTTTTACTTAGCGGCCACCAACATAAACACCAGTTGCTATAAACATATAATTTAGTACTTATTATGATAACTTCGCAATTCTTCTCCAGTCAAGACCTTGAATATCATTAAGTGTGTAGGAAAAATGAATTAATATAATAATTAAAAGGAAAGGAGTCAATTCATGTCCGCATTTTTTTGTATTAACAAAAACATTCAATTGCTTCGATTAATTTACTATATATGAGATTAAGGTTAATTTATGTCATGTAGCCGTATAGATAATTTTTAATATATTGAAGTTCCCAAAGCAAATCACAAATATAATAAGAAACTTTGTAATAGGATTTTATTTTCAATTGTTGCAAAACACTTAAAAAAACAATATGCGGTAAAAATGAAATTAACACATTTGAAATATAAGTTATAAAGATATTGTTGATGATAATTCGAATTAAATTTCTGTTAAGCAACAAATTTAATGTATATGTGACCAGAGCAATTCCTACAACAGCTAGAACATATACTTTATTTCTTAGTTTTGTATTTCTATCTATATATTTATCTGAAATCAGTTATTGTAAAATTTTGTTCACTTATTGGCCAAAGAAAATAAAAAAATTGTTCTCCGTAGGATCCAAGATATTCGAGAATGCTATCACATTGAATCCCAGACTACGTGATTGACGACATGGTCTTGCAGGTACTACACTCCACTGATTTTTTTTCGTTGTTATTTCATCGTGTTAAATCATGCATGATATTAAATTATTTATGAGTTGCGTGTACCATATCTTCAATTATACTATTTATTTTTTTAATTAAAAAAATACTTGTACTTGTCTCACATCACAAAAATAATCTCCAATTTTTAATCAACATAGTTCACTATCTCAAATAATTTTAATATCTTCAAAAAAAAATCTATACTTCCGCAAAACATAAAATAGAATTTCTAGTGTGCAAATGAAAACTTTTTGCACCGTGGAACTACGAATGTATGTATGATATAAGTTCGGCACCATTAGTGACCCCCTACATATAACAATCTTATTAAGATCTTTTTGATTGATCATTTCTAGAGATATTCGTTGTCTCAGATAAAAAACTCACACAGTACGAAACGGATAATTACATTAAGACAGTAAACAATAGTATTTCTGACCACGGTCACGAAAAACTACAAACTGTGGGTTTTTTATATTTCGCTTCTGCTGTAAAATCACGTTTTTAACTTTAGGTACATTCTCCGTTATGTTAAACTAACTAGGTATTTTTTTTTATGTAGATTCAGTATGAGAGATTTCACTATATAAGGGTAGTTGTGTAAAAACAAAGATATCGCGTCAATTTACCATCTCTATCGATGCGATCGCTGTCTAACGCAAGCACTGCCGCTATTCTCTACCCTTGTCTAACTACTACAAAATGATATCACCACACCGATCTTTTCAATTTAAATCAATTCAACACAGCCCTCATTCGTTACTGCGAGTGAGGAGAACGATTCGCTAGGCTGCGTAAACACAGCTGTAAATTACTTCAGTTTACGTCCGACGTTCGATTGATTTCGCTTATTTCTTAACAAGGCGTTGTTAGATATTAGAGTACGGGTACGGCCTCCTTAGAAATTTGGAATCGCGGTTAGTAATTTTATAAAAAAAAATGTATGTATTATACGCTCGAGGAAAAAACTTTTTATTGTGAAACAATTTAAACGGTGGCAATCAGCAGAAGTTTCACACGATTAAATTTGAAGTAAATTATCCCGAAAGATTAATTCTTAAAGCGACTACTGTTTGTAATACCAGTCCGAACGATTTGAAACACACTTACATTAATAAATAACTAAATCAAAAATGTCAGGGATATCAAATAAGTTTGTGCAATTACTGGAATAAAAACCTAGTTGCTATGTATGACATCAAACAAATGATTTGCCAATATTATAAAATAGGAGTGCAAAAGTTTTAACCTTTAACATAAAATAAATATCGATCGTACAAAGTCAGCACATTACAGATTTTTATTCGTGATTATTACTATTGTCTGAAATTTTTATGAATTAATGATAAAATAGGAATATCCCGAATAGGCTTTTTTTTCACAAATATCTATTTACCGCGAAAAGATATTTATTTGCTATTGTTGAGTTTTTAAAAATCTATGTTTGTTTGATTTTATTTGATTATTGACTTTTAAACTGTTTTCATTCTTTTTTTCTTTTGATGTTGTTTATGAGCTCTGTCACTGAATTTTATAGTTACATTAATCTGATGCTTCCATATACATAAAATAAGCATGAATAGAAAAAAAAGTTAACAGATTTTAAGTTATCGATAAGTATTGGTTTATTATGTCCCTTTTTCAACTAACACAAATTAATGTGATTTAATATTACCTTTTACAAACTTTATAAATAAAGCTAGAAAAATAATATTAGTCTCTTCTTTATTTCCTTTTTCGTTGCTCTATCAAATAGTCAGTGCAAAGTGACTCGCCACCATAATATCACTTTCGTTTGTAATTCATCGTATTCTCCTATTTGTATAGTTTTTGACATGGATTCACTAGTTTTTCTGATCTTCACTTGTTCAAAGTAGAAGTTATATAAACAAAAATCAAACGTAAACATTTTAGAAAATTTTCCAAGTATATAAGTCCGATATATAAATAAGCATGAATAGAAAAAAAAGTTAACAGATTTTAGTTATCGAATAAGATTTTTATTATGTCCCTTTTTACTACAAACAAAGTAATCGTTGATTAATATACTTTTACAAAACTTCTATAAATAAAGCGAGAAAAATAATATCAAGTCTCAATTAATTCGCTGAACTATAACAATTTCCCGAACGTTAAAAATCTGTTCTGCGGCGTCTGCGTAAGCTACGCGACAGTTGAAAACCTTCCCATTCCAGTCGTCCAGAATGCAATCGAACAGCTCGCTACTTTCACGGCGGCATACTCCCAAATAAAAATAAAAAATATATATGATAACGTTTGACTAAACAATCTCCATTACAAAAAAACAATTATCAAGAAGTTAATTATTCCGTAACTCCCGTGACACACACGAAACATTCGCCTACACGCATGACTAAAATACAATTTCCTTACAAGACCAGGTGCCTTCCTCCACATTAAACACAGTATTTAAAAAAAACATCCCTAATTTAAATTAGATAAGGTAGTTTTAAATATATTTTTTTAGTCGAGCACTGACTTAGTACGGTTGATGATACTGGAAGATTTACTTTATTTTTTAAAAAAAATAATAAGAAATGGTTGGTCGGCCTTTTTGCATAGTCCACTACTCATATAAGCTCGTAGAGTGAAAATGTGGTCAAATTTTTCGAATTGTTACGGTTAATTTTGAAGTCGTTGGAAACGAACTAGACCGTTAAAATTTATATTTCCTTGTATATGAAGTCAATACCTTTCATCAAAGTTCTCGGCTGATGTTCCATATATGTATGGATATCATTCAATATAATGTTTGTCATCGGACCACATGCTCCCAGTAAAATCCAACTACATCCAAGCAGATCAGCGGTTAAAAGAAAAACTGAAATCATCTGCCCTGATTAACCTTATCCTTGTATCGTGATGGTGACGGATCTTCAAGTAAAAAAAAATATACATACACGAATATAGAATAGGTTTACAGGAAGTCAATCTACCATATTTATTTAGGTATTTACTTCATTGTAGGAGCCCTGTATGTGGGGTCCGAGAGGGCACGTGGCACTCGCGCCGTGCCGTAATTGACAATAAAAATGCTTAACCATGTACAGGTGGTGATGTAGTTGATTTTCGAATACTACTTTAGAACGGTGTCCGCCGTAACGATGATGAGTGTGTTGTTGTTATACAACGGCGGCGCAAACGTCCATCGTAATGAAATGTTGGTTCTCTGAATGGGAATCCCGTTGTCTCGCAATTCTTTCAATAATTTCCGTAATATTAGGACGGTCGGATGGTAAGAAACATCTGCGCATACCTCAAAAAAGTACTTCGAGAATACTCTTCCAGTTCAATCCTACGTTCACGTAAGTATGTCCGTTTGTAAGGTACATATAAGTAAATAAATTTAATACTTCATTCTAAATAATGCCAATAATGAACCTTTTAAACGATAATATAATACAATATAAGAATGTCCATACCGTTAATATGTATCATACAACAGATACAAACGCGTAATGATACTACTAATTTTTTTTTGTCGCAAAGAAGAGAAACACAATTTTATAAATTAATGCAATTTTAAACTAAATCAAGAGTCTAAAAAAAATAAAAAAACGTTTCTGAATATCCTGCTCTCTTTCCCGTAAAATCATGGTTATATATTTTGCTGTTTTACATGTCTTAATTTTCCTTTACTTTTCGCTTTTTCTTTCTCTTCTCCATTTCTCGTTTCTATTTTTCACATACCATTCAGAAAAGATGTCGCCTACCAAGCCGATTTTTTTTATCAGAATCGTGATTATATTTACATACGGCCAGGTCTTTACCTGCAAACACTTCCCAATGCACACTGATGTTAATACACTTTCTTCACCGTTTACTTGAAAAATTATTACTCGTAAAACTTCTCAAATTTGAGTTTAATTACGGAGCGCAAATCTCTCACTTGTTTATCTCACCAGTGGCTTCTCCCTTTTCTACATTTCAAAATATACATTGGTTAAATAATCTCGTGCTGTAGGCGATATCGTCAGGCATTTTAATGAACAAAATGGAGAAACGACAAATGGTTTTAATGATGTTTTGAAAAATCTAAAATATTTGTGTATAAACTTGACATTTTCTTAAAGGATGCTGAAATGAAAAATCATAAAATATTCCTCAACACAATAATTTAGAAGTAGATTTTTTGTGGAAATAAGGCTCCTTATTTAAGTTGTAATTATTTTTTGACGTTTCCGCATTAGTTTGCCCTTCTTCAGAATAAAACATATTTTTTTCTTTATATAATCATAGTTACAAATATGTGTCGAGAAGAAGAGGAAAAAATAGGAATTTATTCTGAGAAGGCTAAATTAATACCAAAACGTCAGTAAATAAATTAGAATGTAATTTAGAAGTCTGATTTCCACAATCAACTATTTAAATCTAAAGAAGATAGGCTAACAAATAACATTACATATATATTAAACACGATAATTTTAAAAAAATATATTTCATTTTCCCATGAAGTGCGATTAAAAAATAGTTAAAATATCATATAAGAATAAAAACAAGCATTTGAGGAGTTTGGAAAATATATTCCCGTTTATTTTATATCCACACACACAATGGAATTCGAAACAATGAAGTTAACTGAATTTATGTGATGACTTTCAAAACAGCATGGTGTGGAAAAATAAATTTGAAATGCCTGCAAGTAATAATGATCCCACACTAAAAATTGAAAATATATTAAACGTATGGGAATCTTTACCAATAATTTTTATACCAATAAAGAAACTTGCAAATGCTCTTTAAAACTATGTTTGGGACCACATATTCGTGTGAAAAATTATGGTCTTCCAATTAATTCTGTAAAATCTACTTACAGAATAGACTTAGAAAGAAAGTGCGGAAAAGCGTTAAACTAATGAATACCAAATATGAACCTAATAGGCGTTTACGAAAATTGGTTTATAAAATATCTACCGATGGTCTATCCTGTTCTAGCATATTGTAAATGCTATGATTTCCTTTCATTTTTGGTACATCGATATATACCCGATCCAATTTTCGTAAACCCCTAATACTAAGAAACAAGATTTTCATTTAATATGCTCCAACTTTATTGTATATGCGTATGTCTAATTATATCTATTAATAAATAATACTTCATACATATACTAATCATAATGACATTCCATTCTAAATTCATTCGGGCATGCCGGTAATGTTAATTTAAAACTATTTTACGTTTCAGAATGTTTTTATTCCATTTTCAAAACATTGTTTTTGAAATGTTTTTTATTTTTTAATTTTTAATTTTTTAAGCTATTCAACAACAATGTTTTCGAAAAAGAAATAAAAAAAAATTCCAAAACGTAAAATAGTTTTGAATTAACAAGAAATTATCAGCGTCTCCAAATAAATGTAGATTATAAAAAAAAAAAAACCGAAAATAGATAAAAGGTGAATATACAAAGTGTTAAGAACATTCATACGCGAGCGTGTGCCGCGCCAAGTGCTTACGGCCGGAGAAGTATACCGTGCCCGTCACCGCCTCGCAATATGTGGTGCGCGCTTTCTACTACCGATGCCATCCGACAGCGCTCCACAGTCCGAGAATCATCGGAGCCCGAAAGCCCGTCAACGAAGCAGCCGCCGCGCTTGCGCCGAAAAACCGCCGATGCTAGATCCGAGCCGCCGGCCGTGAATCAACAAGCAACGAGCTCGCATACAGCGGGCTGGACTCACGAACTGCAATCCCGGACATCGTCGCTTATATAGGGGCTGAGCAAGAAGAGAAGTTGGAAAGGTATTCGGTGGCCGTTCGGCGCTTCGTGCGTATATTTCAACGGTTGCCACTCAGCCAACTTCGGATACCAGGTCCAACACATATATACATGTATACAAAACTTTTGTCATATTATAAAGTGTTAAACTAGCAAATACTAACATACGTATAGCAATATACGTCAAAGGAATACTGAAATACTTTATATTTATTATGAGAGAGAATTATATTTTATGTTATGTATATATTGTAAAAACTGAATTTATTATTGAAAATAAACGTATTAAAACAACTCAGCCTCTTCTTGTTCAAAGTAGAAGTTATATAAACAAAATCAAACGTAAAACATTTTAGAAAAATTTTCCAAGTAAGAAACAAAAAAAGACAGTTTTTAACGATCTTTCTCTACTTCTCTTAAAGTAACACCACTCACTTAGTGACCCACGAAGTAGTACGGAAAAACATGATGAATAAAATTTGACCCACTTCTCAGAAAGGTTTGCCATCACTGCTCTAGTGTATTTATTAATGTGTGAGTTTATTTATTCACTGTATTTACTTAAGAAGAAAAAACTTTGAATGACTAAAAGACTCTTCGATTTATGAATATTTTGTCGACGCACAGCAATATACGGATGGCACATCGGTGATAAAATATCGATGTAAATTTCAAGCATCAATATCCATACTTGGAAATTATCGGCTACAATCATCGATATTTTTCATCTGAAATCATCATATGGATATCGATGTTTCTGAAATATCGTCCATTCCTACAACAATACTCCTTTCCAGAATTATTTCAAGATAATTTTTTAGTAATAGAGTAGAACATGCGATCTATTACAGAAACAAAACAAATTAAATGTTTCAGCTCTAAAACCACAAGACATTGTGTCACAGCTGTGGAAGTTGAAATAGGTATAGATATAGTATTTTATTAGTACAAATCAAAAAATAAAAATAGTAGATTTCAACAAAAGTTAATTTGTTTTTTTTGTTTTAAATGTTTGTCATATTTACGTCTAAAATTGGAACATAGCAAATAGACGAAAGATCCAAACTAGTTGCCGAATATATTCCATTTTTTAAAGGATTGTATATACACTTAAATGGGTGTACATCGTGCTATAAGTATATGGAATTGAAACAGAAAATAAGGAGGACATTTATTAATCAAATCAATCATGAACGGAACATCGCGATGTGCCACACGTCCAAATCTAAAATTAATTAAATTCATTAGAAGGGCAGCAAACGTCAACCGGTGGCGCGGCGGTGTAGAAAAACAGGTAAGAGGACCATACTCCGGAACACCCCACAAACAAAACACACACACGACGTGCATGCACGCTTTCAACGGGCACCCGACATACGTCCACCAGCTGATGCCACGAGTTGCCAATTTTACGCACAGACAGTTACTACGAGCTCTCCTATGGACTTACCCACTGTCGTGTCGGTGGTGTAGAACAATTGTTTGTGTTACAATTAGATTTTACAGTTTTTCGAAAATTGTTTCTGTTATATTGTTCGGCCGCCCCCTAATAAAGGCGAAATAATAGGGACAGGCAGTGGGTCACTGAGAGAGGTAGGTTCGTATACGTATCTAACGGATTGGGACGAATTCCTTTTGCGGATAAAAGTGGGTTAGAAGAACGCATGCAACAATAAGCACCATATGGTTTTTCCAGCTATAAAGATAATTGCATAATTATGACACGGAAAAGAGGTGTATGGATTAGGCACCACGATAAAGGTTTCTCGTAGTACTACACAGAACTACATCTAATCACTGTTATATTAGTTCTATTACTATTCACTATTTCATTTCATACTATGTTGTTAGCAACACTTATACCAATTCCCATTAGTTTGAACGTCTGCATAAAAATATAGACACACATTACAGATGGGTACATAAACGAATTTAACTATTATTTTAATGTTAGTAAAAATATACACGGTGAGGCAAATGTATTGATCCATTCGAATATTTACTATGGCTACTTTGATTTCAATAACACTTTTCACATTTAATTAAATGCAAATCGGGAATTTGATGCGTATATATACTTAAATGAAATACAAACAACACAGTAATTTATCAAAACACTTGCGATTAAATACAAGTGTATGCTTTGATACACCAAATCGAACTGGTCACTTAAATACAATATTGCAACGTCAACAAAAATCTTCACAGTCGACGGTTGGAGCGTTGTTTCTTTGTTTTTCCCTTATCGTCACCGGATGCGACTGCTTAGAATAATTTGAAGCTAACATTTAAATCCAAATATATATTTTTACGAACTTCAATAGAACCCTGTTTTAGCTAAACAATATTAAAATTTAGCGCCACTATATTTAATAACACACAAAATAATGTATAAACAAAATCTATTTCACTTAAGAAAGCTTTCGAAATGATCACCATTCACATGACATTGACAATAAGCAAGTCTATGAACAAATTCTTGAATGATATTTGCCAAAACTTCCTCACGAATTAATTGCACTTGCTCAATTATTTTTTGCCTTAACTCGTCTAAATTATACGATCGTCTAGTATAAACCACAAATCTTAAATGACCTCAAACACAAAAAATAGAGGATTTAAATCTGGAGATCGTGGGGGCCATTCCATGCATCCTCTACACGGAAAATCCAAATTGTTCGGTACAACAAAATGGTTTTAAACAAATTTTATCATAAAAATTTAGTTAATGCAACAAAATATTTCATTATTTCAAATAAATAAAAGGTTAAATTATCGATCGATTTGGTTGAATTAACCAAATATTTGTTTGCCCATATTTAAATCAATATTTAGTTAACTTAAATAAAATTTGGTATTATCAAATAAATCGGTTTTTCAGTGTACGATCAATCCAACTATTTGGAAATGTTTCTTTTAAAAAACTTCAAACATTAAGGACAGAATGAAGGAGAGCTTCATCTTGTTATTGGTAATAACATGATCACGTAAAAGATCTAAATATCCCTGTGCAGTTATTGTACCATAAATGAAAAGAGGACCAATAATACGGTTCCTGAAAATACCAGCCCAAACGTTTAATTTCTGCAGATATTATACATAGGTTTCCAGCATCCAATGAGGGTTATCTATTGATCAATATTGACAATTATGGCGATTAACGGTAGGTACCATTCAAACAAAACGTAGCCTCGTCGGAAAACAGCAAATTGTATGTAAAATATTAGTCATTATTACTAGTCTCCTTTACTTTCAAAAAATTCTATTCTACAGTCAGAATCCCCGTCTAATAATTCCTGCACTAGTTATAGTTTACATGGATGATATTTTGCCCGCTTCAATATTCTAGCTACTTATCGACAACTTATATAAATTATTGACATAAGTTGTCGATCGGTAGAATGATAGTTCAGTGTGGAGAATGTAGTAAAAATTTGTGAGCGACTTTTGGTCGTCCGCTTTTCGGTAAATTTCTAACATTTACGGTTAAGTTAAACTTTCTCAAAGTTTCACCAACGACAGATCGTTATTGGATACCAATTTTGATGCAAATTATTAAATAAATCGCATACTTGTTAATGCGTTCTAACGCGGTCACCAAGCCCAATCATCTTTAGAATTTCAATACGTTCTTTTTCAGTTAATTGAACCATTATTTTTTATTTAAAAAAATGATGGTGGATGGATCTCTAGAATCCCGGATCTGCATTTAATTAAATGTGAAAAGTCTTATTACAATCAATGTAGTCATATTAAAGATATTCAAATGGATCCATACATTTACCTAACCTTGTATATCAGTGGCCACTCGTGACTTTTTGTGCAAGGGACGCTACTGTAATCTAGATAACTAGTCAAGAATAAAAATTGAAAAAAAGAGAGATTAAAACAAAATATAATTTATCATCTAGCAAGAACCACGTAAAGATAAAAATTAAATCTTGCTTGGATAGGAAAATGGATGAGGTGTTAGGTAAAAAGGCAATAGAAACTTAAAATAAGCTCTTAATAAACGTGATAGTAAACCAAAAATAAATTCTAAAAGTTATAACATTATTTTTGGTAAGTAGTTGCTTTTCTCTAACATTCTCTAACACATCCTACCTATTCCATTTTTGCAGCGACTAGATAGTCTCTGGTTTATTCGCCTCATGAGTGGGGATTCGTGTTGCCTACCGATTGCTCGATAGCCGACAAAACACGAATATGTCTATCGTAGTAAAAATTTATTCATTGCCCATATCTTGTCCAACACTGATCATAACATTTTAATAAAAGTTCCACTTCTACATAGATTAATTTAAAAATTAAATTATTAATTCTTACAAATTGTAATGTGAATGATTAGATTGGATTTGTGTATAACAGGAAGAAAAATGTAATAGTCCTTCCCAATCAGAATATTTTATATTTAATTTTTTTTTAAACTTTTACATGTTTCGGCCAAAGGCCATCTTCAGAAAGTAAAAACCACGTCGTTTACTTTATTTCAAATTATAACTATTTTTATGTTCAGACAATTTCAATGTCATATGTTTTTACATGACGTCAGACTCTTTTTCATCTATAATTTGTAAATGACGTGTCTTTTACTTTCTGAAGATGGCCTTTAGTCGAAACATTGAAGTTTAAAAAGATGATTAAATATAATATATTTTTGCATTTTTCTTTCTATTTCTGTCTAATATTTATAATATGTTTTGGGGCAATATACCCTGTCTATCCTCTTCACAGCTTTTTTACTGTTTGCTTATTCTCGTAACCTTCTCCTTGGTTCAATTTATTTCTCCGATAATAAAATTTCTTGTCATTTCTTATGGACTAATTTTGATTTATAGTTATTGTATTCCTCTGACTGTTCTTTATTAATAATCTTTATTGACCGATTTAATTTACTTCACTTGTTCACTTTCTTTTAACATTTTCTTCTCATTTCACAAAAATATTTATTTTTTCCATTGATTACTCATTCCAAAGACCTTCTTCTTTCGTTTTTTAATTTCCTTGCAAAGTCGATACCATTCCATAATGTGTGTTATACACGAATAATTTTTACATTTTTTTTTAATTTTATGGTATAACCCTATATTTAAATAACTAAATACTTTGGATTATACAAACTATATGCTATTAACAGAGTGTACGTAATGAGTGGTTACCTAGCATATATACCCTTCTACCGTTAAAATTCCTGGTGCTTCGATTATTGGTAGCTAGACGAAAAGCATAAAATTTTAGAGAACCAGAAATATTTCTTTTTATAATATGCGAAATAGAAATATAATAATAATATAGTCCAATTAGACACAAAGTGTATAGGACAAGTCACAAAACTAAAATATTAACAATACATTACATACCCACGTTCGAATGAAGTAGTTGTTCATCGTTTAAAAAAATGTCAAAATTCCTCCACGGAGTAGATGCTGTGCTAAACCAGCAGAGAACGTATTTGTAATTTGAAGTGCTTTATATTAGTAATTGCTGATATATCATCCGGAAGCAAGTTATATAATTTTATCCCTACGGATATAAGCGCTCTTTTTGTAATATTTAATTTGTTCAGAGGTACACTAAATTTATTTTTGTTTCTTGTATTACATGAATGCCTATCGCCATTTTCACGAGACCAGCCTTATTCCGAAAGACGTGCAAAAAGATCTCCAAAATATGAGCTAAGCAAGGGTAAAATATTTAATTCTTTAAAATGCGGTCGACATGAATCTGTGGATTTAATATTTACTATACATTGATTAATCCTTTTCTGTGCAAAAATATCCTATTCGCAGCGGCCGACGAACCCCAGAAGATCACCCATAAGCAAAGTCTACTGTCAACTTGGCCATAATTAAAGTTAAGTAAATATTTTTGATCTATCATGTTTTTTAAATATCTTATTTGGTAGCATGTAGCATTTAATTTTTTCTTTACTCTATGCAGTGATCTTTCCAGGTTAAGTTTTAATCGATGTTTAATTCTAAAAATTTTACCGAAGTTTTTTGCTGCAATGTAGATTATTACATTGAATATTCATATCAATGTGTGTCGCCGAGTGTGATGGACGAAATATCATACCAAACCACTCACACAACTTCTTTAATAGCCGTATAGAACTGTTCCGCACTTCATTTGTGTTCACTCCCGACACCACAGCGGTCGTGTCATCCATAAACAGAGGACAGTTGACAAAGTTTACAATATCATTCATAAATATTATGAGAAGTGTAGGCCCCAAAACCGAACCCTGAGGCACACCCAGGAGTATCGGGAGCCCTACCCAAACAGCGGTTCCAGCAATATTACAATTACTTTTGAAAATATCTAGATATTTAGTCTATTCAACATCGCTTATTCAAAGATTTTAGAAAAACCCGAAGTCAATGAGATTGGACGATAATTCGAAATATTAGCAGAAGAGCCCTTCTTGTGTACAGGAAAAACCGAAGACTTTTGAAAGATCTGAAAAATACCACTCTCAAGTGACAAATTGATAAGTTGCGTAAGTGGTTTAATAAGAACTGGACCAATCCTTACTGTCAAATTAAAAGGAATCTGATCAGGACCAGCACTCCTTTTCTTTTCAATTTGATTATTACATCTAAAATTTCAAGCTCATTAAATGGTAGTGCGCACGTACTGTTCGAAACTTTTTTATTTTCAGGGATAGCTGATAGGATGCAGTGCCCTATCCCAGAACTTATTCTCTTGGGTTTACTGATGAAGAACTCATTAAACGATGTTGCAACATCCACAGGGTCCACCACTATAATATCATCCATTCGTTTTTAAACCAATACTACTATTTCTTTTAGATGTTTCCTTATTCGAAGTTAACATTATGCACCCCGCTGTTTTATTTGGATTTTTAGAATTTTCAATTTGTTCATTATAATAATGTTTCTTTGTATGTATGATGCAATGATTAATGATGCTTGAGAAAAGATTTTTTTCTTATTTAAGATCAAATACGAAAATACCATCGAATATTATCATTACTTAGAGCATCTACTGCATATTTGTAAACGAAAGTGGGTCATTAGTATATGCATACGTATGGTCATGCATGCGTCTACATACATATGTAACAATGACCAACAGCAGATGTTTATCGTACCGAACAATAACATGCTACATTAATATCACGATAACGCATGAGAGAGCCATGTATGGCACTCTTCTTCTTCAATTAAAGATCTGCACCCGAGAGTGTCTTGTATAGGTACGTATGCACATGTACAACCATCAGATTTATTAACTGTCTAACCTCACATGAAGTGCTGTATCTTGTAATGATCATCAATTTTTCACTAGGAATGCTACTCTGAAAATATGGATTCAACGCAGCTGCTATTTCCAGCGTACACAGTTGTTGTTAGTTTAAATCTCAATTATTTAAACATTTGCAGTAGCAATATCCGTAATTATAAGGTTTAAAATTATAGGAGTAATAATATATTATATGACGTTATTTCCTTAAACAATTTATGTTTAATACAGCGTGACTTATAAAAGAATGAATATCTTAATATTCAAGACAGTACACTAGTACACATCATTTTCAAAAGCTATCGCATGCATTATCCGTTTCCAAAATGTTTTAAAGTATTATATCAAAAAAACTTGAACCTCTACCTTTTAATTATTCAAAATTATATAAAAAAAATAATGAAACTAATTCTCTATTTTTTGTTAGTCAGTACGCATTAGCTACATTAGAGATTAGCTACCCATCCGAGCTTTCTAGGCCCTGATCGACCGGATCAGATCGATAACTTTAATCTATACAGGCGATCTCTCTAGCTTTCATTCCTATTTCTGTCCACTTCTTGCAATCCTGTACCAATATTTGCTTCTAGTTTTAACTGCGGTCTTCTTTAGCTCTTCTCCCACTTCGTCCAATCTATTTCACGCCCTTTTTCGGTCCATATTCCACTCGGTTAGTGCCCTCACATCTTCTGCCGGGTTTTTGTTGTATATATGTCCCAACGATTCCATTCATAGGGTTTTTTCTGCCAAATTCCTTTGCTGTTTCCTTTCTTACATTACAAAAACAAAATAATAGTAATAATAATAATAAGAGAAAAGGAAAGAGGAATAAAGCAAAATAAGGAATAGGGCAGAAGTTGGAGAGAGAAAATGCGGTAAAATATCCACAGGCAGCAAGATTAGAATTGGGTTGGACATATAAAGAGGAGAAAACTAAGGAAATAGTCAGAAAGGTCGCACATTTGATACCATTACAATGTAAAGTAAGGGATAGATCGAGGAGGTGCCATCCTTTTCTTCGATCTATCTCTTACTTTATACATGAGTGATGTGAACAATGTATTGGAAAATGAAATAGCCGGACAGAAAATAGAAAAAAAAAAATATCTACGACAAATAACAAACCTTCCTATGTATATGCCAGCTCTGAGGTTCTCGGAGGCCAATAGGAAACACCTTGTTTTTGCCAGGCCTTCGCATTGACAAAGAACGTGAACTGAAGTTTCTTTTTTCTCCTGGCAGAATCTGCAACCAGTGCATCTGCAACATATGGCATGCACATACCCACTTAGTCGATACGGACAGGTTGGTAGTGTTACTGCAGTTCTAAGAGTCTTGTCAGTTTGCATATGCAGAATTTGGTAATGCGAAAGAAAAGGAGAGCTTCAGCAAAAAGCCTTCATTATTAGATCGTCTGCTGCCTCATTCCTGTCTTCACCCGTACGACTAAACACCTAGCTCAATAATGTCCCCAGCTATGTCCCCTTTGCTTTGGGACCTACGCAGTTCCAAACCAGTTTAGAGTTAACACTTGCACAATTCATGCTTTAAGTATTGAGTGGTTGTTAGAAGATATTATAACGCTTTTATATATATATATAATCATATTCCCTTATACCATTAAGGTGTCGGGTCTACATTTATTTTTCAAATACAAATTGCTTCCATTTCTTCCTATCTTTTGCTAAGATCGTTGCTTCTTGCCATGTTTTTCCCCTAGCTCGTAGTATTCTTCCAATTGCGTCATTCCAGGTCTGCTTCGGTCTTCCTCTTTTTCTTTTGACTTGTATTCTTGCTTCGTACACTTTCTTCACTTGTCTGTTACTGTCCATTCGTATAACGCTTTTATTTAACATTTTATCTCCACTTCTTCGGATGGAGTATTGAATTGAGGCAACTTTTAGCCTAGAACGCCGTCGTGACTTCGCTGAAGCTAACCCAAAATACTTGTTTTGAGAGGCGTTCTGAGTAGCGGACGCAGTTTTAGAATTACTTTCATTGCGGCAGAAGATAAGCTAACCTTGGTATATTAACGAATTAATGTATATCTGCTAATAACTGTAATAATTAAAAAGAAATTTTCCTCTCGCAGGATTCGAACCTCCACCCTCTCGTTTACCGGACGAGCGCTCTACTATTTGAGCAAGCGCAGCATATGTACGCTCGTGCGACAAATTCACATCTGTCGATATCAGATCTTAAAAGGCCGGCAAGACGGCGAATATGCAATGCTTGCAATCCTAATCTTTTTATACATTTACTGTTTTGGCCAGGCCGCGCTTACCGCATCGTCGGCCACCACACTACTGCTCCGCATGTTATTATGTATCTAATTATCCTGCTGTATAACCATACATGCATTTTAAAACTGAGACCTGATTTACTTCCACGCCGCCTCCTGCATCTACTTAGAGCAGTGTTGCCCTTTTATGGATATACGGATTTTCATGCATGTGTTTAACCAAACAATTTCCCGAGATACTTCGCTTCTCTAAAATATGGAATCCCTTTTGTTCCCAGCACTAGTAGTCGTGAACCTTCTAGGTCTGTTTCTCCTGTGAACCTAACAACCTCTGCTTTTCAGAATTGACTGATAGTTATCCTTGTTTCTGCCAGTAGTTGACCGTATTTAGAGCGATTTCCATTGATTCTACCACAATGTCGTAAACTTATCCCAGCTAATAAAATCCTTTCCTGATTAAAATCCGAATTAGGTCATTCATTATGGTGGCCATGTAGTATAAGGCCATGTTTCAACCATCGTACGAAGTACTGAAAAAGTCGTTAACATATGATCGAAGGTACCAGTACAGAATAGGATAAGAATCAGAAGTTTCACTCCCTGGTGGTCTCTTTGATCTTTTAATGCTACAAATTGTGACTTCGAATGCCATGTTTGCAGGATAGACTTCAGCACCGCAATAACGACAATTTGCTTTTACCAGGACCGCACTAAATTTATTTCAAAAAAAATTATTTGTTTACTGTTTACTATGAAATTTGAAGTAACACGTATGCGTTTAGCACTTTTTCTTTTTTTTAATGACGCAGAAATACTTAGCCCAGAAGTACAATGCTTTTACGGGCTTGGTTATTAAACGGAAAATGCACGTATATTTGACGTACCTACATTAATATTCCAAGGTTAAATAGAAAGTAAGAATAGAGTGACCTGGGGATTGGGAGTACCTACCAGGCGCGTCCGCGAGGTGGTGGATAGGGGAAAGGCCATCTTGTCAGGGTTCGCTCAAGACGAGATGGTTAGTGGCGGCTATAAGTTCGTCCTCTCTGCTTAAAACTGGAGCAGGATGAATGAAGACCGTTGTCGTGAACCATTCCCCCCTCGCCCGAGCTGTCGTGTCGTGGCTAAGGGCTTGCGCAGGGTTCTTCCACGATGCCAATTGTTGCTTTCGGCTACCGAAAGCCCAACTGTTAAACCAGGTCCCGAAAGGCATGGGGGTCTTGGCTTAAATGCATGGACCCAGAGGAGACAACCTCAATAAAAACCTAAATCCTAAGGTGGCGGACTAGGCTGATGAGATGCGTTGCTGGATAGAAGACCAGTCTACTAGTCCAACCTTGGGGCACCTGGCGCAACCCATTATATTTAGCCTTACCTCTGCATGCGGGGCTCTGTGGACGTGGACCTTTTCTTCCCTAGCTACTCGTGGGATCAACCATAGAGGAAGGACGTTTATTAGCGGAACGACACCGCTAATAAACAGGAATTGGAGCAGGACCTCCATAAGAAGCCTTCCACTTCCAAAGTGAGAATACCTCCCAAGGAAGGAACAAAGGAAGGAGCAAAACGACTGGAGCAGTTTGGGGAACATCCCCTCTCAAATTGCGTAGCACTGTGCAACTCAAGGGTATTGCACTTGGCAGCACGTGAACTCGAATAGGGAGACTTACCTAACCTAGGGCCTTCTGATATCGTACACTTTCTAAAAGGAATAGGATTGGAAGGCCAGCTGTAAAACAGCAAGAACAGGGGACACAATAGATCTTTTAGGTCGCAGTGTAATTTCACCCTTCCAATATACACTTAAACATACACAAGAATAGAGTGAACTTATCTTATTATAAAAAAAAAAAGATGTTCACCATTGTCTGTTTGTAGTTCGTGAAATTTACAATGTTCTGCATAATATATATTTCTTTTTATTAACGGAACCTAAAAATAAATTAAAAAAAGGTTGAACTAATGATGGCTTTTTTTAATTTAGGACAAGTGAAGTGAGCGAAGTAAGGATATTCTGTTAAGTGAAGTAGAAGCTATCCGGAGAACATGGATTTTATTATGCCCTTTAAAAATGAGCGAGTGTTTCCGGGCGGTGAGAGTGTAAAATTTCACTCTCTCCGCCCGATTGTTATGCTTTTCTGAGACTAGATTGCAAGAGATTGTACTAGATTTGTTATATTTTATAAAGTTTTCACCATGAATGCAAATGTGGGATTTTTAAATTAAGAGTTATCGTTTCATATAAAATTTTAATGTTCAAATAATAGTTTTTACGGATGTTCACATTGAGAAAATAAGGTAACCTCAAGGTCTTTAATTCTAAAAATTTCTAAAACAAAGCAAAACCCTAGAGTTTTTTAAAAAATATTGAAAGAAAAAAATTAAAAATTAACATCTAGGCGTCCATTCACATAATTTAAAATGTACTAGATTTGGCAAAGGCGTACTGACATACCAGAAAGGCTCAAAATGTACTAGAAAAATACAATTGTACTAAAAACGGCAACACTGAGTACCAGTGTCCGGTACGTTATGCGAGGCTAGCCAAACCACAGCGTTTTAAACGAACTGCTCAAATCCGTCCACCCAGCTCCTCACAGTGATGGAAACTCGGGCTTAAAGAATTGAAAAGAATTCTTCAAAAAAATATTTTTTACACTATTTAAAAGAACCACGTCTTAATTGCGCATATACATTATGCTGCTGTGCTCTGTAATGCAAATGACGTATGCTATTATATCCTCAGAGGCTTACCACTTACTCTGTATAAATTGAACTACAGGTATGACGTTTTTATTTCTTGTATAAATATAGTATCCTCCTTAATACTTTAAGTTATGTGGTGGTATACATATGATGTAATCTATTCCTGCAACTATTTACTAGCAAAATTGGTTTCTTTTCTTACATAAGCACCTATATACACACAAATGGTTATTAATTTAGTAATCACAAGAGCAATATCACCTGACGTACCAAATTATATTATTTCCGCCTACCGTTTGTCGCATTGTTCTATCATGCCATGTGTAAGGGGATTGCGATATTCCGGATATAGTTTTCTTGTCTTTTTCACCATTTATCGCGCCTATTTATCTACTTTTAACGAACTGCAATATTTATAGCTAACGATATACTGGTCACGAGGGATCACCAGGATACGCAAGTGCATAAAAGACGATATATACACACTTCCGTGCGGGGTGTACCATCAAATTCACACGAGAAACACACAATTTACACCTGCCTTGAGTACTCGCCAGCTCGCGATGATTGCAAGGCGGTTTTCTAGGATAATCCGGAAGCAATCCACTACGGCCTGGAGTGATAGACGCCAATATTAATTAATAGTCAGCATGTACCGGCTTCATTTTTGGATGTTAATTAATACTAACTACAAAGTATCATCTGCCGTAATGGAGTTTACTTACAGTGTATATTATGCAATACTTGATACAAGCATATGTATGTAAGTACATACATAGGTACACACGTTTGCTGCATATGGAAACGTACAATTTCTAGTATTTGGTTTAAGTGATTGGTATCTATCTTTTTTCTTTCTTTTTTTATAAGCACGTCATTTCGTATGCATGCAGGCTTGCAATCATTCGTTGTTAATTTATATTTGTTTCGTCACTTTATAATTGTCTTAATCTAAAACTTATACTTCCATTAGGGCTGGATTACACGACACACGTAATATTTATTGCAAATACTGTAAGTAAAAATTGTTAATGGAGGATATGCCAGTACCTATTACCTGTTAAAATATAGAACTGCTTTTAGAAAGTTCAATCTTACTGCTGATGATGATTGCTTTGCAATCAAAATGTGCTTCTAATGTAGTGAAATTTGGGGTAAGATGTTTTAACGTGTATATGTCTCTATCGAGATAAGGTTTGTTTTTTCTTTGCTGTAATAATTTGGTTTATATAAATTAAAACGTCTTGGGAAACGGCACTAATTTATTCTTCTTTATTCGCAAAACAAAAACGTTTCGATGTGACTTACATCTTTTTCAATTTGTATCTGTATATTATATTCAATGTTTGATAAATATTTTAAATATATGTACGTAAGTAGTACATATAGTCAAATTTTTTATTAGTATTTTTTACTTTAATTTTCAATTTTAACGTTTAGTGCTACATTATTGTGTGTTTCGTTTAAGTGTTGTTCTAGAAATATGTTTGAAAACACTTGAATACACAAAAAATTGACTATATGTACTAATACAAACATTTGAAATGTTTATCCAACGTTGAATATAATGTATATATACAAATTGAAAAAGATGTACGCTGAGAGAAATGTCCTTTTCATTTAAACGGAATTGCATTAAACCAAAAGTTTTTTGCGTTGTATATATGGCCAAAATGATTTGGTGTTTCCTTGAACAGAAATATAATTTTAAATTCACGCATTTCTTCGGAAATAATATATTTTTCGTTGAAACAGTTTATTCTTTTAAGTGAAAGCTATTGATAGTTAATTCAAGTCCTCTTTATTTTGAACTTGAAAACTATGCAGATTGGCAGAAAACCGTAAGCATTTTCATTCAAGAGGTTTTTCCTTTTCTCATAACATTTATTCACTTTAGACTTAGGTGTGAAGACAACAAAATGCCGTGATCATTTTTAATCGAAATGAATTATCTCCAAAAACCAATGCACTAAGGAGGCATTTGCCGTTAGAATGTTGTAAATCCTAGTTAGTATTGGAGGAGTTGGTCGCAGTGACAATCCTAGTACTCTAGTGTGAGGTTAAAGAAATCGTCCTTTCAATGGCGAGACTCCTGTCAGATGTTGATCTGGTAAATATGCCAGGTTAGTATGTTACGATCGTAGTTTTCAGCCTCTTTTGTGCGAAATATGAACTATCTGTTACTGGAATGAAATAGGAGATGCGCCATCTATGCGACAATTTCTCTACTACACATAAGTGCATCTGCTCATTTGCTGTACTATGTGGGGAGAAAACTGTTATACGAAAATAAATGCGATATTTATTTTTACTTCCATGTAAATATTTAGTTAAATTAATAAATACTGCGCTAGCTTCAAATAAATCTACGAACCAAATTACTTGTTTGATTGAATACAGGAATATTTTTAATATTCCAAAATCAAGTAATAATTTAGTAACTGTAACCAAATGCATGAAAAATGGTTGAAAGCAACAAGATCGTTTTTTCCTGTATATAACAGTTTTAAAACCTTCAAACACTATATACTGCTGTAAAGTTCCTTGGCTTATAAGTAAATCAGCATTAACTGAAAAGATTCCAATTGTCTCTGAAATTTCTTTAACTTCGCGCGAAAAATATTCACTTTTGTTCATTATTGTTTGTGTATCTGGGACTTATGCACGTGGGAACATGTATAAAACACAAATACCTTTGTGTAAAAAAGTACTGAGCTTGAATGTAGACGCTTGCATTTTCCGCTAAAAGCCAAAAGTTATAAATCAATGTCTTCATTCGTGTCCACGCAAATAAACTAAAACGCCGGTTTTTTTTTATTATTTAAAGTAAAGTTAATATAATAATAACAATATAATATGTGAATTAGTATTGTCTTACTTAAGCAGAAGTTATACAAACATTATAAAATATTAATCAAAACTAAGGTGCAGTCCATTTAATTACATTACGGTTACTTTTCGTCCAAAAGCATGTATGTACTTAAGAAGAAAATAGCTTTCCGGCAAAACAGCAGGCTACTTTCAAATAATATAAACACACTAAACGTATTCTTTTCGTGTAACATGATAAAAACCAAACATTATAAAACTTTTCATTTAATGCAATTTCTTTTCTCAGTGTAAGTCACATCGAAACGTTTTTGTTTTGCGAATAAAGAAGAATAAATTAGTGTCACCTCCAACGAAGTTTTAATTTATGTAAACTATCTATCTAACTATCTATTTATAGTATCTGCAATAATAGCTAATTTCTAATAGGACATGTCCACATTATTTGATAAGAAATTATTAGTTACTTCCATATCTTATGAGATAATTCGGCATCACCATTTTAGCACAATCTGGCCATTTTGACACGAGCAACTCAACTTAAAGAGTTGCGAAATGAAGCGTAAGCGATTTAATACATTTTACTTAAGCTTCGTGTGTTCAAGAGGAATTACCTCAGAGCTAATAAGTTGGCAAACTTATTTTTTTTTATTTCACCCTGCTTTAGCTGATCTTCTAAAATACCTGGATACACCTATTTTTCTTGGAATTTTATATTCTGACCTATCTACTAACTGCGGTCTACTAAGTCGAGGAGGTGGAGGTGGGACATAGGACCATCTCGGTTAGTACAACCAAGGGATCATTGTATAATCGCCGACATTAATATTTAGCACTCGAACGATTGACTCGACCCTTTGATAGTGCTAAATATTGATGTCGGCGGCTGTACATGCCCACTTATATGGAGCCTAAAAGTAGACGAACTCTTACGTGGGCTGATTGATCTAGGCATACCTTGTCAAGCGTATGCTGATTATATTGTCATATACGTAATAGGCAAATTTGAGAATACCCTCTGTGACATACTTCACAGAGGATTGAACTTTACGAGAAGATGGTGTCAACCGTCAGAAATGTCAACATAATAATGTTAACCCCACTAAGACTACCTTAATAGCATTCACTAGGAAAAGAAAATCCAATCTTAAAACCATAAAAATGGATGGGCAAAATATAGATTGGAGAACGGAAGTTAAATACGTAAATAAGATAATAGTTAAAATATTAAGAACAACCAGTGGAAATGTACATTTTCTTTACCCTGCCCCTGTCACGGCGTAATTTATTCCTGCATTCAAACGCATCTAACTCGAAAACTATCACATATAGGCATTTAATGCCTGGTATAATTTTGCACTGGTTTTTAACATAAAACGCAACGGCATAACAGTAGATATAATATCCCATTAAAGTAAAGAAATATGAAAAAAATGTCTTACCTCGTGTGGGTTTCGAACCCTCTTGTTTTCTGGAGAAGCCTCTCTACCAACCGAGAAGGGGCTTGTTCGAACCCCACACGAGGCAAGAAAATGTTTATGATAAAATTTGCCTTATTATTAATAGTGTTAGCAGGAAAACATTAATTATTTGACGATTCTCACACTGTGAATTTAGTTATGTTTTATAGTTATTTCAGCATGTGTCATCATGTTCAAACGTAATTCATACGAACACTTTCATCTTTTTATTTGATCTGATGTTTTTCTTTAGATTAGAATGCACTAGCATAACTGATTTGTCCTAATGTCCTTTTGATAAGTTGCCTTTTAAATATTTTTTTCCTTCTAATTTACCTTGATTGTAATACTTCTTTATTAAATAACATTATTGAATTAACAAAATAATGTTAATTCAACCTTTCAAACGTCTCATCAGCGATTTCGACTTGCACAAGAGTTATATCAATGTTTAGAACTATTACAAGATAAAATTTTTCCAGTTAGGACCAATGCATGATATAATTCGCATGAAAGAATTTGCTTGTTCTAGACTTACTAATGAGCATATTTTCTTATTGGCAATAATTATTATAACGGTTAATGTAAGCAGATTTACATTCCAACATCTACAATCCATTGGTGTATTTTTTAGACTATTTCTGAAATGACAACCCACATTTTTAAGGATAACATAAGTCATTAAACTAAATTCGGCTATAGTATTTTTTTGTCCCTAGCTTTTAAAATAAAATTTCATTTTTAAAGCCCATATTACTATTTCTATACATTGAGTCATTATAGCAGACCGCTATTCTTTTTGCTCGTTGCTAAGTTATGCGTTGGCGTGCTATTAAACAAATAACCGAGGCCCGGCTGCAATATCAGCGCTATTGAAACAATATTTAAGGGTAACTTCAAAAATTTATATCTTAGTTCTCTTAATTGTTAGAATTTTCTCGCTTAGAGGTAATTTCTTTTTCTTTAATGATCTTTCTATATTTAAAAAAAGGTTACAACATTTAATTTACACTCGGTATATTTATGAAACCGTACAAGGAGGTATGTTTTATAACTATAACAATTATCACATCTCCTGTTATTGATAACATTATTATAAATTTATAAAAATTTAATTGTAAAATATTAATGTTACTCAATATTTCCTACCAATATGAGAAACAAACTAATTGATTTATCTCGGCTTTGATAATTATTACATAACGAACAAAAGGACTATAAAATCCAAAAATAATTGCCCATACAAAGTGCAACTCTGCTATGAGCAGCAATTACTTGAAATAACCACAGTAATTATAAATATTTATGAAGGAGTATTAGATAAGACAACACCACTAACTTTAGGTTTAATTACAGTTTCCATTTAGTCAGTGATAAATTCTATTGTAATTAAACCAGTTTTGGGTGTCGTTAGAATCCTGATTCGAAGCTAATAGTCGTAATTTATTAGGCAATTATGCACGAAACCAAGTTCCTACTTCAAGTTTTCTTGCCGCAGAGGCAAGCTGTTAAGATAGTCCATTTTTATATTAATATGCTGTTGCATACTTCAGTTCTATTTTATATAAACAGATAATTTAACATTAATCATCTTCCGTACAATAAAATAAAAGTCTAAGCGTTTTAGGATGAATCTCTGTAATTTTGAACCACATCGAGCTATATTCCGTCTATAAATTGTCAATTCAATGGTTACTACTACTCATAATTCTGTATAGTCATGTTGTTATACGCACAATATGTATTACGTATGCGTAGTAACGTCATAGTTCACTGTGACCGTCTCCTTAGACTTCCCATTACATAGCTTAATTTCTGAAAGTCATACCCATAATGCATACCTAATAGTTACTACAGAATATAGCTACGTTACGTATTTCCAGGAATTATCTATTTGTACGAGGGAAAGACGCAATTAGATTTAGTTCGAATTTAAAATTATTTAATTCGGCATTTTTTGAAACTTGAGTTAGAGTTTCTGTTTTTTTTTTGGTTTAAAGTATTTTGCTTTTAAGAAATCATTCTTTTTGCGGATTCTATACCTGTTATGGTTATTCGAAAGTGTGTTACACTTTTTTGTTCTTGTGTTTTGTTACCTTTCACATGACGGACAATATTATTGTGTCTCAATCGTACGTATCTACCACTTGGTAGTTCTTGCAATCTGAGATACCTCATTCTTACCTCGTCCTTTATTATCAAATGGAGAGGATGGAGATCTAGAAGGCATTCCATTGCTGCTGTAGGAGTAGCCCTCATAGCTCCTATTATTCCTAAACACGCAAGCCTTTGTATCTTATATTTGCTTCAGTTATAGAAATTAGCTGCAGCACATTTGTCCACAATACCAAGATGCATAAGTGATCATAGATCTGACCACTATAATGTATCAAATTAGGTCTTAACCTCCAGGCGGTTGTCCGCGCCCTTGGAATGTGGTATAAATATAAAAGCTTTTGTCTGAAATATAAATGTTTTGATATACAGGGTGAGTTTTTTATCTTGAAATAACGGAATATCTTTAAAACACTGTATCAAATCACAAAAAAGATCTTAATAGATCTTAATAAGATTTGTTATATTCTAGGGATTCACTAAATGGTGCCGAACTCGATCCCCCACCTCACCCTCCCAGAGTGGGAGAGAGGACAACTTTGAAATCTTAAATGGGAATCCCCATTTTGTATTGTAAATTCAGATTCTACGCCATCAAGTATGTAGTTTTTGTTTGAAATTTTTTTCGATTCGTAACAAACTGTAATCGTAAAAACATGATTGTGAACGTCTAGAAAAAATACACAAAAAGAGAAGCAAGCAAACATAACTTTGTATTTTTTTATTTTAACATAAACTAACATTTCAAAAAGCCATGTGTTCGAAACTGTACCCCTTCACTTCGATACATTTATTTATTCGCAATTGGAATGCTATTCAACGATAGAAAACCGTACTTTATTCAGTATTTGACAAGCTGTGAATACTTACACATTGTCCGATCCCCATTTAGATTATTAATTATTAATCCAATACAAATTAGTTAATGTTGAATATTTGAACAATAATGAAGGTTATGGAGGGTATGATAAAGTAAACTTCTTCGTTGTTGAATGGTTTTTTCGAATGTTGTTTAATGTTAAAATAAAAAATTACAAAATCATGTTTGCTTGCTTCTCGGTTTTGTGTATTTATCTAGACCTCACAATCATGTTTTTTTTGCGATTACAGCACAATCTGTTACGAATCGAAAAAAAGTTTCAAACAAAAACTACATACTTGATGGCGTAGAATCCGAATCTCCAATACAAAATGGGGGCTCCCATTTAAGACTTTAAAGTGGTCCCCCCTTTCACTCTGGGGGGAGGGGAGGGGGTGAGGTGTGAGATCGAATTCGGCACCATTCAGTGAGCCCCCTATATTATAACAAATCTTATTAAGATCTGAGATCTTTTTTTTTTGATTTGATGCAGTGTTTTAGAGATATTCCGTTATCTCAAGATAAAAAAACTCACCCTGTATATTCCATCTTTCATTTTTAGCGCTAATCTAATCTATGCACAACATCCAGTGGAATGGACCGGCGGTACATCACGGGAATGAATGAATATTTTACAATATTCTAGAGGTCTGTATTAGGTGGTAGTTGTTTGTAAAATAAATAAATACATTGCTGCCAGAAAGAGCTATCTAACTTGTCTGTTAAAACGGAGTGCCCTATAATTTATTCGATTTTGCATGGGGCGCGTTTGTGACCATTTTTTCCATGGCTCTTACCATTTTATCACTTTTTGAAATAATGGTGATTTTTGTAAATTTGTATGCTTTGTTATTCAAAAAAAAAAAAAACACAATCAACAGTTCACGACCCTCAAGAGAGAGAGTCATAGACAATATGTATATACAATATATATATTCTTGTCCTTGATCCTCTTTTGGCAAGTTGACCAGTCTCTTCATTGCCGTCAACATTCTGATGCTCTAGTACCCAGATCAGACTGACCCTGTTCCGGTCAGACAGCTGAAACGATATTTTTCGGTTTAATAGTGCCTTTAGAGCGGCTTGGTTGCCAATTCACCTAATGTACAGCGATTTTTCACTCACTCTTTTGGAATAATATTGGATTGCATACACCTTCTCTCTGAAATATAGAAGTATACATTCCAAGTGTATAGCTATGGCCCTCATCTCAAGAGTACATCCCCGCCTCGGCACTATTGACATTCTTAGACTCGTCAGTATGCCAGGTCAGGGTCCAGACCTCTAATTTCCAAGATGTTTATAAACCCTTTTCGCTGTAGCAGCAGCACCTTGTTTAACTTTTGAACAACACTTGTTTGGCATACTTTTGTCCGCCATATTAGAATAATGAGTGCCGGCTTTCATAATATTACATATCCAGTACAACATCTCTGGCTTTTGTCTCCATTTCTTTTCACATGCTTGCTAGTGCCTGGCTTATGTCAATGCTACCACCGTTTTCCTGGTAATTCTATCCAGATGATAATTCAATCTAGGTTTGGTATCTGAGGTAACTTCACGATATTTTACCTCCTCCATCATTTTGAATGTAAATATTTAGTCGTATCGAATCCATTATGTCAAAGAAGATATTAAAATGGAAACCAAAACTGTAGAGTCAAAAATTCAAGCAAAGTGACACAGTTCTGCACTACTTTGTTGTGTAAAGGCAGGCCAGAGTAACTATATTCCACCTTTGGCACTCGGTAAATGAGTCGCCAGATACTCATTTATTTTTGAAGGAGATGGAGAGTGTCGCTGCCCTACAGCCACAAGAGTCAAGCATATCACTGGAAGACCTGACAAAGTCCTTATTCAACAAGGTTATGAGTTGCCCTAACGGCGTGCACTTGTTGAATATACTTTCAGATAATACTCAGTCTACAATGAGTCCTAGTGGTCACAGTAGACCGGATGATTAATCGAACCAGTGGAGAATATCTCACCTACTAATGCTTATATCTAATTACATGAATGCGAATGTTATGTCTGTAAGTGAGAGGCTGATACACTGTAACTTAAAAGATCTATTGTGTCTCTTCTTCCTGCGGCTTTATAACTGGCCGTTCAATCATACATCATACATACATCTTTCAAAAAGTACAGGGTGTCAGAGGTCTCTGGGTTAAATAAATCTCCCCCTTCGATTTCACTTGCTCCTAGGTGCAGCGTCCTTGAGATTTATAGGGCCACGCAGTTAGAGAGTATGATGATTCCGGTTTTAGAGAGTTTTATCTTGTTCTATTTGCCCTTCTCTCAGAATGCTATTGCTACTTATTCCGTAAAAGGGCTCAGGCCCTAAGAGTAGTGCTCCAGTCTTTTTTTTTGCAGGATCATCTGGTATTTCAATCGCGTCAAATTCTGTGTGTGCTGAAACCCAGATGAAAGTTACTTTGTTCCTTTTGCCATCTCACTTAATTTCGCTGGACACTCCCACATCAACTTACAGCTGACTATCAGACACTATGATAATCTCTTGCTTTCGCTAATCCGTGTTAAAACTCGGCGCATCTTCTTATAGCGTGTATTGCCGCCTGGGAGACGCTCAAGTGTTTGCCCAAGCTTTCGAAATACGTTCTAGATCCATATTCCTATTCCAATCCTTTCTGCCATTTTGAATCTATCCGTTTACCATTTAATGCCGCCTTGTGCCGCCATCTAGTATTGCGAGCGTCATTCACACGAACTCCGTTTTGTTAGTAATTTTGATCAATAGCATTATTTTTTCACATAAAAGTAACTTTTATACTACTTTATTTTGTTAGAATATTCCGCATATTCTTGTTCATCAATATTTAGTTGCATTTAGTTTTGGATTTTAACGTTCATTTGACTCATTAGTGACTACGTATTTCCGATTTCCTTCCGCATGCTAAAGATGGCGCCGACTATCCGAAGAGAAGATACGTGTTTATGTGATCTCCATGAATTCTTTGTTAATTTCGCATTAATGGATTGCTTCATGCGAGTCAGTTAGGTAGAAATCGTTTGTTTATGTTATCCCTGGACTGCCAGGAGTGTGTGTTCTGCGACAGCGACTTTCTTTACCTGAAAATGTTTTTATTTAAACATGTTCGTTCAACGTTGCGTTACGTCTCCATCTTAGGTCGTTGGTAAGTGTAATTTTTCTTTTGTCTAAAGCTTCCCTTTAGTGATGTCTGGTTGTATCCCTTAAAGGGCTTACTTATTTGCGGTGAGTTTGTCCACGAATTCCCCATCGCAACTCTACTAGTGGAATCTACGGACCAACAGCGACGCCACCCACTCCACCTCACCTATCGGCTATCCGCAATTAAGGTACACTCTCTCCATTATTGTATAACTCTTGTATTTTGTCTTAATCAGCTGATAACGCAATGTAAATCTTTTGTATTTTTGTAACAATTAACCAAACTTAAATACATGTTTATATTGATATAATCAGTATAATCATTTCTATCCAACCTTTCCCGAAGCCACGACTGGAGTTGCTATTAGCAGGTACCCAGTAACAGGCCTTTGTCTAATCGTTTCTTCTTTGATCATTCTGTGCGTGTTTTTTAGCCATGCCCTTCACCAAAATATGAAATGGAGTACCACATCAATAGTTGCTGTTGGGCAGATTCTTCTAGCCTCAGTTTTACATACTGCTGTGTATAAATAGAGACAAATAAAAAATGCTAAAATGATTTTAAACTGAAAACAAAAAAATATTAGCTAGCTCAACGCAAAAGATTTTAAATAAAACAAAAAAGCTATTAATCCCAGAGTTACCCTGGCGAATTAAAACTTTAATCCAACCACGAAAAGTAAATTGTGAGTAAATGAAGTCAGGCTTTCTTAATTACACGAAAAATTGAAAAGGTTTAATATAAAATAAAAGAACAGAATTTTTATAACCCAGTGACGCTATTAAACAATACATTTATTTCAACAAAATGGGCTAAAATATACAATAGTGCAGAAAAAAACCCTGAACTGAAGGTTCTAGCCTAAAATGAAAACTGCACAAGACTCTAATTTAAAATAGGACAATGCTATTTCCTATGCAAAGCAAAAAAAAGGTTTTATTTATTCAGGAAGATTATTCAATATACAAAACTTTTGAATTTCTATCCGCGTGGTTTCACAAATTAAAATAATCTAAGGGTGAACAAATGCTAGAAACTTACTGAAAAGGAAAAAAGCTAAATGAAAAGAAAAATCACCCAAAAATTAAAATGATACAGCAAAATAGATTAACAGAAAAATTAACGCTTAAAAAATATAAATGAGCAAATAAACTAAAATAAATCTTCCTAAACAAAAAATAATAATTGATCCTATATCTACCAAGCATACACTTCAATACATTAACAATTATTACAACAATGATTCCTTGATTGACTATATTACAGTAAAAAATCTTAACTTTTACAATACAAAATGAATAACAAAATGGCAACAATTATTTAAGAAATACGTCTACTTACATCAATAGTCGAACAAAGAAGTCGTTAACAAAACCCTCCAATTCTTTTTCCTACAAAAATTCCTCTCTCAAAATTCGTACAACGCAGACGTAGAACATTAGAATGACAATATCTAATAGAATACGAAAATCAGCAGAAGCAAACAATAAAAATCTTAACACTACATAATTAAAATTACACAATAAACTCTTAAACTAAACTTATACAAAACAAAATTGTTAAAATTCTCGGTAAAATGAAAATCAGCTGTACGGACAAAGAAATCACAACAACCATAATATGCAACTTAAAATACATGTCAGCGATAAAAGGGTAGTATGGGTAGCAGAGTCCAAAACCACAGCACTACGCATGCTAATCTTTCCTCCTTAGAGATGCTAGTTTTCACGGTAGCACTCCAAATAAGTGATGCTCGGCTCCACTATTGCTGTACTACATTGGAAGTGGTATGTTTGAACTGTGTTGCCAGTTTTTCTTCTATACAGTTTCAACACACCAATAAGACATTCCGGGTCTCTTTTCCTTTTTTTATAAAGTACACTGCGATTAATAACGATAACAATAAAAATTAAGTAGTTAATAAGTCTCGATATTCACCTACAACGATATAAAAAATATTAATTAAATTTATACCTTGTCATTTCATCAAAATGTTTATGAAAGTGGAGAATCTATTTGGATGAAGTAACTAGTTCACACACAATTGGGGGGTCAGTGGAAAAGTCATATAAGTAGCAATTTTGGGAGAAAAAATAGATAAATGCGAAATTACCTTTTTTTAAAAAAAAGCTTTATTAAAAGAACAATAATACTTAGTAAAATTTGAGCTTTTGTTTCACTGTAGCTCTCAATTATTATCGCATTTGTACAGTTACTTACGACTTTTGTACTGGTACGTACGTTTTGTTATTGCATATTTATTTATTGAAATCAAATCCGCAAAGCATATTCACAAGAAATTATTATTCTAGGTAAGTCCATCTGTTGCACAGCAGCTTCAAATAAGCCGAACATCGTACAGGCAATTGACTGAGAGGAGTTCACAAAAAGTCCGCCAATTACAATTATGAAGATGAATGGCGATCAATAACATGACACGACCCGCAAATGTTCGACAGCTGTTGATGATCGGGTTTCAAGCGTGCCCGAATCTTTTTTGTTATACATNATAGTACCCTAAATGAAAGTTGAGGAACAGTCCTACTACAGCTCCAGAAAAATTTGCGTTTGCTTTAAACATTAGGTCTAGCCCCACAAGTTTGGAGAATATTGAAAGTCACTGTTGATCCATATCCATTCAACGGGCGCAGGCACTCTTGCGCAGATTTCCGCAAAAGAGTGGCCTTTTGTCAATGGATCAACACAAAATCCTGACACTTGCTCAAATATCTCATCGCGAGGCTACTTTCTCGAGAAAACGCGATTATTAATTTTCATAATAATCACATATGGCCGAAGAAAATCCGCACGAACTACGAATGCCGTCATCACATCAATCTCTGCAATGTGTGAGCCGGATTGTTGGAGAACCTTGGTAGGGCCCAATTTTTTACGATGCGGTTAAATGCGAGGTATACCGCAAATTTTCTTAAGAGGAGGTACCCCTACAGCTGGAAGAAGACCGTTCAATTAAGATTACAAATGTACTTAAATGCATGACGGTGCTCCAGCGCATTGTAGTTTAGTTGCTCGCGAGTTTTGGACAATACGTATCCAGATCGGTGGATAGGACGGGAGGTCCAAACCATGGCCTCCTCGGTCTCCAGACTTAAATTCTTTGGACTTTTTTTCTCTAGGTCACCTTAATCATTAGTTACCGACTCCCATTGAAATTGTCGATGAACTGAGAATCGTAATACCGCACTTTTCAAACAATTCAAAAAACCCTGGTATTTAGAACGGACCGACAGTCTATACGACGAGGATAGAGCTTGTATTGAGTTGGGCGTCATTTTCACAGTTAGTAATAAGTTAATTTTGTTTTACTAATATTTTGTGAATTTATAATAAAAACATTAATTATGTTAACCTACTATTAACATTGTACAACTTAGAACTAACGTGATTTGGACATTGTTCTTATGAACTTTTATGATAAATAACCCAGAATCAGCGGCTTAAAGTTTGTCGCATATTATGAGAATCACCTGATAGATCAGTAATACATGCCATTTATGTATTGACGTGGCAAAGAATAATGTTCTCATATTCTCAAATAGATGCGGTTCGCTACTTACCGGAATTCGACACGTAACATTCAATTCAAGTAAATTAACAACAATTCGTTAACACATGCGTAGGCTTGACGCCGGTGTAACAATAACAAAAAGCTTCTTGCGGGTTTCGCCGTGTTCAAACTTTTGCTCGACGTTTCGCTGTTCATACTGAAGCTTCTTAAGATAACTAACCGTTCCTGAAAAGAGCTTCAGTATGAACAGCGAAACGTCGAGCAAAAGTTTTGACACACGGCGAAATTCGCAAGAAGCTGTTAGTTATAAACAATATCGTTGCCAAATTTCTCTCGGAGAGTCATATATTCTAATGTGCCCTCAAACGCCACGTGTCTCTTTACAACAGGGACTACTGACCGATTCTTGCAGAGTAACGTGCGCTAGGTTGCAGTTCAAGTCTGCAAGATAGAAGACTCCCAGTTCATGTTCTGTGCTATTCCAATAGCTTGACAAGATTTTTATATCCAACTGGACTCGGAAAATCCAAAATCAAATAGCTGCGTAAAGAAGCTGCTCCTATGAATGGATGTGAGAAATTTTACAGATCTGAGAAGCCGCACAGGAAGAATACTTATATCGCCGTTCTAATTCTAATCTAATAATACCATAATTTAATTTTTCTAATGTAATGTAAGTAATTTCCTAGAACGTATTAAAAGATTTATGCAATCCATTTCCAAGATATACGCTTCAAACTAAAAAAGAAGTATCCGTTTCATCATAATTCAATTCGTTACGGAACATTCGGGCAGACAACTTTAATTCAATAAAACAAAAAATATAGATGGGGCAACCAACCCAGAAAGGTTAACTACATATAAATTAAAACAGCTCCATTTTGGTTAGCGGGTGCAAGTTTCCATTACTTCATTACGCTGCACACATTGATCGAATTCCATGTCGCCGCTCTGTCATTATTCAAGTTCACGCTGGCCGATCGAAATATTAATCAAGCCATTGAAACGTTCAAAAGTGCTTGATGTATGCGGTGCTTAGACTCTCCCGCATGTAAGTTGAAATTCCTACGTTGGAAGTACACATGAGAACGATTATTTACGTTGCAACTTTTATAAATCGGTATGTACAGTAAATGTCGTGTGATAAATAAGATTACGGTTCACGGTTCACTGTTCACTTGGTCTAATAAATAAATAAATATTTTTAAAATAAGAGACAAATGGATTTATCACTTATATAGTATCCTTGGTGTGTATTACGTTCCTAGAATAATATAAGAATGGTAGTGATAATAATAGTAATAGTAGTCTATATTACTCAACAGATTTGGTATCTATTTACCGGGTAGGATAATAAATGGTCATCGATAAGTTCTTTATGTGAACACTAAATTAACTTGAGAAAACCAACTTTGCTCGAAGCCCTCGATTGAATTTGTGAAACTAAATACCTGAAAATGAATTCAAACACAGCTTTTGTAAAATGATATTCTTTTATTGTAACTAAACAAGTAACTTACAAAAACAATAAAACATTATAAATAACACAAAATAGCAACACAAGACTATTAAACCAATATGTATATTGTAATTAACTTACCTGATCCATTCATTTAATTGCAGCACGTCGGCTGACAAGGCGATCTTGTTTTTAGCGGATATTTTATTTAGATTTTTTTACTCTTGTATGAATAACTTCCCTCTTTCCAACCTTTTTTTTTCAATTCTATCCTCAATTTTTTCGGAATTTTTTAGTAGCTACTAGGCTTATAAATACAGTAATCATTCGAAATATTCTGAAAGGGATATCTCAGAAAAATACGTACAAATAAAGTGTTCGGCGTTCAATAAGTGCGACTTTGTCGCTACCATCCTTTCTAATGTCAAACGGATGCATATGTATGTTTGAAAAAAGTCATAAAGTAGATAGTGCAAAATTACTTAAGAATATAAACTAATACAGTGGGACCCCCGTATCCGCGGTACATACGTTCCAACCCTTACCGCGGATACCGAAAACCGCGGATAATAGCGAACATCTACCAATTTTCGTTTAAATGCAAGTATGTACACGTATGATATTATATACTTGCATTAAGTCAATAACGAAAGAAATTTAGTCTCTCATTTATTTATTTGATTCATCTTCCTCTTCCTCTGTCGATGAAGTTATAAGTTCCTCCAATTCTTTATTCGATAATCCCTCTCCATGTTCTTAATACACTCATGCACCTCCTCCTCCATCAAATCAATGAATCCTTCTTCACTAAACTGCCTTGCTAGGTTAAATGATTTTGTTTACTTCTCCTCATCAACAGTCGGGAAATCTTCAAAGTCGCTAACAACCTCAATCCACAAATTCTTCCAACACGACTTTATAGTCGCTGGTTTTAATTAATTTATTGCTGTTTTTCAGCAATCCACAATTTGCAACTCAGGTTCTATATCGATTGATATTCTAAGTCTTTCAAATACAAGGCGAGTGTATATTGCCTTAACGCACCTAATAATACCCTGGTCGAGAGGTTGCATTAATGAGGTAGTATTTGGCGGTAAAAGTACAATCTTAATATTTTCATCTTCCATAGCAACGGATTTTGGATGACTAGGTGCATTGTTCATTATTAACAATGTTTTAAATGGCAATTTCTCTGTAACCCATGCTTTCTTATTAGAATGCCAGAACACAGGTACATTACTTCTGCCTTTATTTTTGAGGGCGCGAGGATTTTGTGAACGATGTATTACGCCTGGCTTGATCACGTGCCTTCAACATTAACATATAATAGCAACGTTGACCTGTCTTTGCATGCTTTGAATCCTGGTGCCTGTTTTGCGGTTTTATGAATATATGTTCTACTAGGCATTTTTTTCCACAGCAAACCAGTTTCATCGCAGTTGAACACTTATTTTGAGTGGTAGCCTTCCTCTTCAATAATCCTTTTTAACTCAGCCGGAAACGTAGCAGCAGCTTCTTCGTCAGCAGATGCAGCTTCTCCGGTGATCTTTAAATTTTTCAAGTTATATCTGCTCTTGAATCTATTCAACCATCCTCTACTTGCTGTGAATGGCTTTTATGTCTTCTTCAGTGCTGCCTTTTTTAAAGTTTTCATAAAGACTTGAGGCTCTTTGCTGTAAAATATTACCACTGATCGGTATATGTTTCCTATTCATATCTTCAATCCATAAATTTAACGCTCTTTCTAGCTTTATTAGTACTTTATCACGTATTGTGGATTTTTTTGCAGTTTGGGGTGCCACAGAAAAGCTAGATCGAATATTCTTCTCGAATTCGCAGTTTTTCACCAAGAGTTAATACTTCACGGTTTCTCTTAGGCTTTGAGGGACAGATATTACATATAAATAACAGTGTGTACTAACACATGCAATCCACGAGAAAATTTAAGTCGTACTGTGTGCGAAAAGCGATTCTTCATATTCATGCCAATAAAATGATGACATTACATATTCAGCATTTTTATACAAATTTAAACAATGGACAGTATTATAAGAATACAACCACTGCCTTATATTTCGTTTATATTTACTGTTTGAAGAGCTGTTGTTCATTGCAAACTTTTTATAAGTACCTAATACATAACAATTCAAATATGTATTGTACCTATACCTACAGTGATATATTGCACTGTAGAAACATCAGTATTTTCACGAAATGTGTAAATACATCAGTGAATAATGACGAATTGTAACGGGAAAAAGTTTCGATATGTCGCATGTCGCATCGCCGCACCGATAAATGGAACCCTGGATAACTGAATCCGCGGATACTGAGACCGCGGATACGAGGGTCCGACTGTATATGGATTATTAAATTGTCAGAAAAGTATGGAAATTTATGATAAGCTTTTAAGGGGTTTAATTCTGAAATTAGATCTGAGGGTGCCTGAAATATCAGAGGAAGCAGAATGTAGATTCTAGGGGTAATAGAATAAAAGATCTTTCCCAATCCGCCCAAACTGTGTATTGGAAGAGGCACGTTTATATAACCTGGGCTTTTACATGTTCTATACTTCAAAAAGAATAGAATTCCACAGGCAACTGTAAATGTTGTCCGTTTTCTGGATTTTGAAATACGACAGAATTTTAATTCAGTTTTATTAGAACCGGTAAAACCAGATTTTGAAAAATTACCAACAATTTTTCTTTTCGATATTTGCAGATTTATCTCCAGAAAAAGTTTAGCATGGATTATCTGTCACAACATTGCTTCTTTCGAAGCAGATCTACCTTTACCAAAGACAATTACTCGAATTACCAAGGTAATCTAATGCCTGATACTGTCTACACCTGCAAGTCTCCGTTTTTTAGATGCAATTATTTCCATTCCAGTCTAATAACACAATTGAGTGTGGTTCTTGGCCAATTTTCTCACTGTGGTTTGCACTTTGACTATTTCGTTCAGATACGCCAGTGACCAAATTTCTGAGCTAAATAACAGTGTGGCGTGCATGATGGATTTTCTCAATTTAATTTTTGCTTCAATGGAATCAACTCTTGGAGATCCTAATAAAATCCCCACTCTGATTGTAGTGATTGCCTTTTTATGAATAAAGTACTATTTGGCTTCGTCAAACATACCAGAGCTGACCAATACCATCCCTAGGTAGGTATATGATCCCTCGCGAATTCTAACTTCTCACTGCTATAAAATGAATGTGCCCTAATGATTAGCGTTCCTTGTTCCATGAAATGAGACTACTTTTTATTATTTGCAATTACGCACTTGCAAGAAGTAAAAGGAATAACTAGTTTTCATTTATTGTTTTGATTTATTCAATTTCTTCAAAGTACCTTATTATATTGGAAATAAAGATCGAAAAAGTCTTCATATTAATTAGAATTGACCGTATTAGAGATAATTATCGCTTCGTTATGTGTAAAAGAATCACACTCAGCGGTCTAGCACGCAGCAATTATGTAGTTAAATCTTAATGGTGAGTTTCGAAAGAATACTATAGAAGTAAACACGTTTATAAATGTCACACGTTTATTTATTTCGGCTATAAACCACAGTAGGGCCCCTACGGTGTTCGAAAGGTATGTCGTAAAGGTGCACGCGTTCTATAAGGCACCACCATATCGTCTAGATCAGCGCTGGAAATCGCCAAATCTCGCAATAGGTGTCAAACTGATTGTAATTTCTTTGTGTGGAAGTGTTGATTATATTAAAATTGTGATAGAATAATTGGATGTAGTTGAGATTCGTTAGAATGGGTCGTTAAGATAAAGTTTATGGGCTAGGATTACGTAATGGGTGTTAATATAAACTTTCGTTGGTGCTGTAATCGCATACGCAAGGGATTTTTATTTGCAGTATTGTTAGAAATGTCTATTGTCTCTTGTTAATTAGTAGAACGAAAACTTAATTACAATCAACTGTAGTTGTCACATTAGTAAATACCAGTCATGATCACGTGAAAACATTTTATTATTATAGGTTTTCATAAGAAAATATTTTTATATTTGAAGGTCTCCAATAAAAATATATGCTATGCAAGGGACATAAAATATGCATATATATATATTGCTGTGTTTCATAAGAGGAAAATTATCAACCATATTGAAATGTGATTATTATTTTATGTACGCACCTGTTTGTAAGTCCAGTATAATTTGAATTAGATCGTATTCGTAATCATGGAAATTGAATATAATTTGTCGTCTGGTAACTGTACGATATCCTGGTATCCTAGGTTTTCACTTTACCTGAATGGGGTAGTGACCCAATGTAATTCGTTGAGAGAAAATGATAAAAATCTTTGGCGACGAGGTTGTCGAAAAAATCTTCTAAAAAAGGTTGTTTTTATTTTTATCAAGTGTAATGACTTAAGTGATATTCCTGTGTTATATCTGGTATTGAAGGGGATTTTCTATGTAAATTCATGTGATTACTCTCTTCTGAAAATATACAGAAGAAACGTGAGGATTGTTCGACATTATAAGAAATTTGCTATGTTTACTACACCTGGGTACATGTGTCTACATGGGAGCGTACATGTGTTTGCTGTTCCGAGTCTAATCATACATCCTGAATGTAACGAAGGAGGTCTGTTTCCCTGATTTTTTTTTTCTGCTACCGATGTTATTCTCCTGGTCTGAGCCTTTTATGTGAATATACGAGCTAATCTGGATTATCACTACAAGCAAAATCCCATTTGGAGGTATTCTGGTGTCTGTATAAACCGATCTGGTCAAAACATTGTTTAAATTTTTGTATAAATGAATGTATAACTTCTATAATATTTTGAGGTTACTGCTATCTCGTATGAGATTGAAATTTTGAGTTTTTATAAGTTGGTAGACGTGGTTGGTAATTGTCTATTCTGTTATGATAGTGTGGAATATTTTAAAAGTTACTTTTTGAATTAAAGAATCTAAATTATACTGGATAATTGATAATATTTGTCTTGAATATTCCAAATAACTATACTCACCTTGAGTAAGAGTTTCTCATTCAGGAACCTAGATAACTGAACTGGAACCCAGTTCAGTTATCCTGAAGAAGCTGTCAGTATGAACAGCGAAATGTCGAGCGAATGTTTTGACACACGGCGAAACCCGCAAGAAGCTGTTAGTTATAGTTACACCGGCCGTGAAAGCCTACGCAGTGTTAGTTCTCATACTATTTATATGTTTCTGATATAAACTTATTAATAAATTATACATGTTATTAATGATTACACTATTTTATTAAAGAAACTCATTTGATACATTGACTTATTAAGAATTAAACTATAAATTCAGTTTTTAACAAAGTAAAGGCATAATAATAGACACGTTAGTGATTTAGGAGAACCGAGTCGTACAGCCGTCAGCACAGCGAGTTCGTAACTGAAAAAATAATAAATAAATAATAACTACTCATTGGTTAGTAAGAGGGGAGAGCACTAGTGCGCATGATCTGGAGTGGTAAACTTTAGATATGTTGGACATATACGGTATTTTATAGCCATCTAGTGGATTGGGATTGCATTGTGTCTATCACTGTAGGAAGGTATCTGTAAAGAAAAGGCAGATCTAATTAGAAAGTTATTTAGTTTTCTTTTTCGTAAAAACATTAGCCGGGAAAATCACAATAATATATAGGGTAGTTACTTCCCGGTTTCAACCCGGTTGATATCACAGTTACCATCTAAACGACAAGCAACATTACATCTATAGGCACCTTCTGTTAACCGTCTGGCTCATCTCACTTCGGTTTTGTATTATAGCGAGATTCAAAAATGCTTCACCTAACTTTCTTGCACAGCCGGTGGAGGTTTTTTAAGTGATTTTCTTGTCGATGTTTCTATGTTGGATGAATTCCACTTGTATAACACATCCTTGTATTGATATTCCCAGAATTTTAAATAGCCTCATTTATGTTTTCTCTCTATATTAAACATGGCCTTTACACTGTACATAACTAAATTTTGATCATATAAGGTATTTTTTTTCGATCAACATTTCTTTTAAATGAACTAAAATAGAAGCTGGTAACAGAAAATCCCCGTGATTTACAAACTAAACATATTAATGTATAGTATACAGAAATCACCAGTGTTACTATTTTTTTTCGTAGAGATTGTTAACAATCCAATGGCCTCATATAAAGCAATAGGTTGCAACATGAGTCTAAAAATACGTTTTCTTGACTCCCACTTGGACTTTTCTCCCAAAAAACCATGGAGCAGTCAGTGACGAGTATGGTAAAGGATTTCACCAGGACATTCTAGTCATGGAGAAGAGATACCAAGGCAAATGAAGTCCTGTTGCGTTAGCAGAGTATTGCTGGACGCTGAGGGGAGATGTTTCTGATGCAACATACAGTTGAAAGTCTATATGACTTTCGACTGTTGTTGCGCATTACAGCGCATTTTTCAAGTAAATATATCACTTTGTACGTCATTTTTTCATGATTTGTACACATATTACAATATATACTTTCACAAAATTTCATTGCTTTGTCACTTTGAAATCCTGCCTGATAAAAATATTCTGAAAACAGATAACAAATAAGCGTAAAAAGTACCATCAAATTCACCCACTTTACCTCGTGGGACAAAATATATCTGAACATGGATGATAAATCTCCTCACAGTATGACAGGCGAGACAGCACACACGAATCACACAGCTTCTTTTTGATCGATTTATCAAGTATTCTCCGAAGTGGGTAAAGTTTCTTTAATGAGGCATAAGAAGTTTGTATGAAAACAAACAAAAAAGTGTTCTACCCACAGTCAGTCCTAAATTCCTAGCACTACTAGTAACCGGTAAAATATTACCGTTTATTTGAATGGCAATGTTTTCTTTTAGAGTACTACATTCATCCATCGTCAACAATCTCTCATGATTTTCTTTAGCAGTGATTATGATTTGCGGGACTTTATTTCTGTAGGCAGATAGTTGTACAAAAGAGGAATTAACACCGTAAGAGTTTTACTTGCATGTTTGTTATTATACAAGGGAACTTGTAATTCTCCAGCATTCATTGATCGAGTTATCACACAATTTGAAATAGTTTTGAATTATGAGTCGATATATACATAATTTTTCAATCGTGAGTTTTTTTATTTCTTTAGACTAGTCTGTTCCAGCTGGTCGAATAGTTAACACATTTTTAAAAATCAATCCTTAGGCAGAAATCATTTTATTTAAGTGTATTATTAGTTTTTTTTATTATGCGCCCAAACTTGAAACTTATTGGAAATATCTTGTATGTGCATAAATACCAAATCAACTTCATCGTTAGCTGTTGTATAGCTGTTGTAATAGCAATATCGTCAGCATTTAAGTATAAAATATGTTACGGGGTTCGTTTGCTCTCAAGCTTAAGGTCTTCTTGGATCGAAATAATTTGGTTCGACACACAAATTTTTGGATGACACTGTATATTTGACAAGACAAATAAAATTCAAGATAATAAAAAATACAATGAATTACAATAAAAATTAAATCTTTACATAGGTTACGATGATTATACGTTGATGTTCGGTCTTAACCTCTATACTTAAGTAATAAATTAAACTATTAATTATGATGTAATTCCAAAATATAGATTTGATTCTTAATGTCTAGGTTAATAATGTTGGCCGGAAGGTTTGTGTCATGTGATAGGATTTTAAAAATAATAAAATAAAATAATGAAATATTAATTCGGTGCAAGAAAAGAAAACAATAAAACTAAAATATATGACTTAGCTGGTAAATTTTTAGGAGTGTCGGTGTATTGCGTCCGGGAGGGTGGTTTGAGCGCGTTACGCTGATGTCAAGGCGTGGCCCCGTTCGAAGTCAACGATCTGGATTTGGTCTCTCAAATTACGTACTTCGCTCAAAATACCATAGTAGTTGTAGTAGTAGATAGTAGATAGTAATAGTTGTAGGTCCAGTGACCTAAGATGACGCCATTAACAAAATGGAATGCCGGCTTGACGCTGCTGTTATAAAACCCTTTTCAGGAATATCGATGCAATGGACACACAACTCCTGGCTGCCCCAGGTAAACAGAAAAACAATGCACTCGATATTAGAAGTTTCTCGCGCGACAAAATCCCACACCTTGGTAACTAATTGAAATTTGCACGGAGCAACTTGAACAACACGTCTAAGATGGTGTGTGTCGCCTGTGCGTTTCTATTGCTTAGCGAGAGGGCGGAAATCGGAAAATACAACATGAATCTAATAAGTCACTGACAAACTTAACAATGCGGAATAATTTACACAAAAGAAAAGGTTTTAATGAATGAAACTTGAACTAATAATTGAAGAATGAAAAGCAAATTTAACCGACAATGAATTACTAATTAATTTGGAAATAAATAACGAAAATGAGACATTCAATTTTGCTATCACGGTAAGATGCGTTGTGACGAGCAAGGAGTTCGACACTTCACTGCTAGATGCCACTACAGGGTCTAATTCTTAAATTAATGAAATAAAAAATCTTTAAATAAAATCTATAAATGAAGCAATCGCAATCCAACGGCAAGAAATAATTACAATAAATTATTAAGTATTAACAGTATTTTCACATTCTAATAATGTCTTTGTGGTTTCTATAATTAGTTTGATAACGATTTTTTGGTCAGCATTACATAAGAACCTTAAAATAAAAGCAAGATCAATTGTCATTGATCATTGTCTAGTAATAAGATAATCTTTGTCAGATTTTACGTAAAAACAGTTTTTGTTCTTAAGCCCTTTAGCGATGTTAATTTCTTTACGTCTGACTGATAACGTTGTTTATTTTCTAAAATTGAGTTTTACGAGCGGTTCTGATAGAGTTTTCGGTGTGATCTTCAAATGAATTGATCACCATTTCTATACCAGCTAAAATTGCTTTATTGTACATATTTTCTTGGTGTACCTAATTGAGGAAATCTAAAATAATGACTTCCTGTCGTAGTCTCAAAGTTATTCCATATTCACATGTATTGAAAATTTTCTTTAAATTTCGTTCTAAAATTATAACAAACACCTTTAAGCTGTAACAAGTCTTCGTAGAATTAAATGCATCTCCATTCGTTTTTTAATTCATAAACTATTCCTTACCAGACGAACACAATCATCAATTTCGGAACGAATCCGGTCGTGAAATCAGTGATAATTGACCACCTTAACGAACCGTAACGTAGCTCATAGTGATCGCATCATACACACTTCTTCGCTCCAATGATTTCGGGTGCCCATAGGCGTCGACGCCGTCTCGCGTTTTAATCATCAAACCCTTTGTATATAATTAAGAGAGCGTTCAGGCTTCGAACGCGCCGTAAACAAGGCCTTCTTACGCACCGACGTATAAACTTTTTCGGAGCGCCAGTCTATGACAAATCAAGGCGATGGCATTAGATTTTTATGAAGGCTGGAATTAATTCTCAGACCGGCACGAATATACACACAAAACGTGAGGGTTTTAAATGCGTACACAATGCGCACGATGTGATACGATTTTTAATGCTAACGGGTTTACGCTTAGGGTAAGCCGACTGTTTATTTTAAAGAGCTACTTAAAAAAGGAACGTAGATCTAAGAATAAATTGTTTTTTAACCTCTAGACAGTGGTCTTTTGTGTTGCGTTTGTATATTCAATTAATACCAGTTCTATAAAAAGGAGTGTGTTTTGATTTAGGCACTTACAGCTATTTTAGATATCATAAAGTAAACGGTTGAGGTATATTTAAGATTAATTACATACACAGCCTGGTTCTATTTTTTAAAAATATAAATGAATCACTGACGAAATTAGATATACATAGATCATTTGTATATTGACAGCAGATGTATATACATCCCGATATGTATCTACAAACGCTGTCTTATAATAAAAGAGAATAACTAGAAGGGACAGCTACTAATCTAACAAATTACTGTGCACTCAGAAAAATACATGCATTGGTTTGACAGAACGTGCAACGTTGCAGAACGTTTTGTTATTTTATTTTAATTAAACCAAATACATATTCAGTAATTTCAACATAAAATTTATGTTAAAATTTTTAACGTTACTGCACATAGAAATTATAAAAGAAATAAAAAACCTGTTGGAATAAATAATATTCAGAGTACACCGAGTATGGACAAGAGATGAGTTATAGGAGTCCAAACTTCTAAACCTAACTTCACACAAACAACAGCTTCCCAAAATGGCAGTTTGTTATTGTTTACGTTTGTATCTGCACAAATTAGTTTACTCATCCGTTTAATCTACATGATTTATTTGTTTTATTTATTTATTTTACGTATTTTATTAGTTTTGAATTACCCCTGCAGTTTTAAAAACATTTAGTGAACTATGATATTCTTGTGTAAAAGATAAGATCGGTGGCCAGTGGCCATAACATTTACATACTTTCTTATATATTATATTGTTAGGTTTAAGTGAAATAACTCAAATAACCGTCAAAGAAGACACCAATGGGTATCATGTTGTAGTGTCAGTCACTCTCGCAAGATAAATTTTGATGCTAACGATGGTCGCAGTTTCTTGGGATTTCCGAATGAATCTAATATATATGACAGGGCAATAATTAAGAAAGTACATGAATAAGAAGAACTATTATCGTTGAGCAGAGATTCCTAGGTTACATTAAATCAATTTATTTGTTAGATACACATTTTAAGCTAGATTGCTATTTATCGCAATACCTAACCTAATTCATTTTACGTTCACTTTTTAAAATAATGTAATTTTGGTTTGAACTGCATTATACTGGCATAAATTTTAATCGCATTTATTCACATTATAGACAATTCGATATTATATTGTCTACATTTGAACTCTATCCACTTGTACACCCCCGGATATTATTGTTGACAAGCCAGTGCAGGGTCTGATGTTAGAAATGAAGTAGTCGAATAAAAAGGAACAATCTTTGTATCGCACAGAACGATATAGTCATACCTCTGAACCCTAATTAAAAGTTATTGTGTATTCGTGTCAGAAATTTGAAAGTCCCTTCCACCGAAGCTGTTGCATTTTTATTAATTTATTTCAGAAAAAAACCACAACATATTTATTCCTAGAAGAATATTTTACACTATAAGAATATGAACAAAGATTTATTTCACAAAAAGGAAAGAATATCAACAAAATTATCGTAAAGCACTTGCAAATATATGTGTAATACTTAATCAAACATTATTTTACTGGAATCGTGTTTTTTATTACTATAAACTGTTCATAAATATTTGCAATAAAATCAGAATAAAAAACGTATAAATTTGTGTATTTTTTTAATCTATTTTTCTACTTCCTTTAAAACATAAATTATTCTGCACGTTTGAAAATTCCCGGCAACAGCTTGGAACTAGGCTTGAAGGTCATTCAAAACGGACCACTCAAGAACAATGGATTTTTGCGAGCATGTCCTTACTATGTTATACTGTGTAATATTTTCTGTTGGATGCAATGTGCGTTAAGACAACATATTCTTCTGTCTCGTCGAACATAACAAAATTATATTAAAGTGCATTGCGTATTGCTTTTATCGATATTGAGGCGGCATACCGATTTAACGTACTGCCTGATTTATCGCAACCAATTCTGCCTGAAAACTATTCTAATGATTCTCCAATTTAAACTTTTGATTTTATATTTCAGTACCCCTATTATAAACAACAAAAGTCGCCTCTGCGCCACCCTCACCCTTCGACCTGTCGGTAAAAAATTTTAAACCCTCTCCAAAAGTGTCTATAAATTTATCATAAGTAATACTTTTTAATTCCCCAGGATGAATTCGACCCCCTATATCTACTCGTCTTTAAATCGCCCAGCTCTAATCTAATTCTCATTGTCGTAATTAAACCCTCAAAAGCCTATTTTATTCGCGTCCCTACGAAATTTAAGTTCCCTTAAACGTAAACCTACTGGTAATATACCCGAAATAACGCACGCCGCGTCTACCGAAATAGATGAATACGCTTTCGCGGCCTTTAACCGGTAACACGTGCCCACCCATATCGCCCCCGCCTACAACAATGCCGGTTCTATAGCGCCCCTGTAAATAGAACCCATCGCATTACCGTTTAAACCCCACGTCATCCTAGCCTATGCTCTAATTTTATTACTCATTTCCCTACCTTCCTCGGTAACATACTGAATATGCACTGTAAAATTTAATTTATCATCGAAAATAACCCCGAGATAAATTCTTTACAATAAATTCTACCCAATTCAAAATATTTGCAAACCCTGTTTTTTAACGTATTATATTGCCCTGCTTTAACTAATGACGTAGTACCGCCCGCGTACACGGCAATTTCACACCCCTCTGGTAATATAATTTCAAAGAAACTATCGTATAAGATATTCCAATACTTCGGTCCTGAACGCAAACCCTGCGGACAACCCTTAGTAATTTCCCTTGTATTACTAATACCTGGTTTCTCAACTATTGCAACTCTATCAGAGAAATATCCACTAGCGGTTCTACCAAGTTAGCTGGGAAGCTTTTACGCTTTAAATGTACTATAATTTTTGGCCACCAGGCATTATCAAAATAGTGTTGGGAACGAAACTTTCATCGTCATTCACGATAGATTGTCCGCTTCGTAATACGACTTCAAGCAATCTACTTCATTCATTGCGTGAATGAAGGGCTAGTGCACGAAGTAAATCTTTCACATTGCTTTTACGAGAATAAAGGTGTATGTAAACAATTTATTATTTATTTTATCAATAAATTATTATCGATAAGGTATTTGCCCAAAAACTAAATTGTAATCTATTATAAAGCCATGCCGTGAACGGAGTTGCTTGTTCTTGCCTTTCACGAAATATATCCGTTCATATCGTGAAAGCAACTTCCAGCCTTCGCTTCATTCGTTACGTGGCTTCGTACTGCAATATTTACTCATAGCTATGCAGGCGAATGAAACCACGTTCATCGCAACACTATAACAAAAGCACCTTTAATATCTAACAATATAATTGGAACTATATATTCTTTTTCTAACCTGCCGGTTTTAGCAAAATTTACAACCCTATCTAACGCATCTAGAGTTGATTTACCTTTACTAAATCCATATTGCCCTACATTCATAGCATTTTGTGATCGCATAAAAAATCTATTCTATTTATGATTAAGCTATCTGATGCCTTTCCGATAACCAATAATAGTCTAATAGGCCTATAACTACTTGGATCTGTCATATTAATTTTACCCGGTTTAGTAATCACCTTAACTAATTGACGCAAACGGTTTCGCAAAAAAATACGGTACTGCCTCATAGGCCCTTAAAGCAATATCAGCTGTAATACCGTCTATACCCGGCGCTTTACGTGGATTCATCGACCTAAAAGCAACCTCTATTTCAGAATCAGAAAAACCTAAATCATCTGCATCCCTAGATTATTCCCTACCCGCTAGTTCCCTAATACGCTTATGCGCCTACCTGTCATCTATAACTGTGTTTCGAAAAAAAAAATAAAAAAACCTGTTTAGTAATAAATCAGCAGTTTCCTCTGCGTTCTGCGTGTATAAATGTTGACCTAACTTTAATGTTACCGCGGTACTAGACAAATATTTTTTTACGTATGACTTTGTACGCAAGTCCCCATGGATCCTTTCCCTCTAACCTAGTACAAAATTCACGCCATTTATTTTCTTTAGCGGTTTGAATTAGTGTTTTGTACTCCCTATACTTTAACCTATGAGTATACGGTTTCACGATCGCGCATAACTTCCGCGTCATTACATCTTTGAAATCCCCGCCTTAATCTATTATCCTATTTCCTTAACCTAGTTAGCTTAGAGGTCCACCACGAAACCGATTTCCTAAAACTAATTTTATGCGGCATCGACTGTTCGCAAGCTCTAACGTTTCGTTCTGTCGGAGAAAATTCACTCAAAAAATGTAGATTATTGATATCACGTCCAATATTTTCCTCAGTTTCAGCCCAATACGAGCATGGAGCGTACTTACAAATCTATTTTCGGTTTTAACGCTCTGCCAAACAGTATTAAGAAAATTAAAGAGGTTAAAAATTAATTCTCCTACATTTATTGACTTTATTTAAAATTCCTTTTTCTCCCTTCAATTATTCATCTTTGGTTTCAGAATGATGACGATAACTACGATAATGACTACGCCGACGATGAAGACGACGAATATTTCGATTCCGATGACACTGACGAAATCCGAGACGAAGAAGCTACCGAGGCTGCCACTTCATCTCTCACGGACTACAAATGGGAAAATTTTGGAAGCCGTGACCGCGTGAAAAATCCAGAAACATGAAATGCAACAGCTAAGGAATGCTGGTAGGATTATGTTTCAAACTACACATATACTATATGAAGCAGAAATCGCATCCTTAATATTGGAAATAAATTATTTCTAGAATTGAATTTAAAGGATTTGAGGACGCGATTTTTGTCATACTTCAGCAAAAAAATATATTTTGTAATAAAAAGCACGTGATTAAAAATAGAGTTGTAACAAAATAAACATGAAATCTTCAAAACAATCTCGACTTTGTAATATTACATTACACAACTATAAATATGGCAAAATGTATTTTGCATTCCTGCATGGGTTTACAGAAAATCTAGGAAATCTATAAACGCGAAGCGCATCTCGTCCTTGGGCCGAATTGCCAGGATTGCTTTAACCGTTCAGAAACATCAACGAATGTACACAATCTTACGCATTTAATAACCATCTATTCGCTTTCCATGCAACGTCTTCTCGGTATTGCATATACCGCATTCAAGGCAAAAAAAAAACAGAATTATGACTCATCACTACTTATTGCTTCATTCAATTTAAGACAACGCTACCTTCTGACCTTTTACAAGAACAAAACATAACTGCCGATATTTATGTTATGTAATCAAAATAGTTTATTCTCGCAAGAATTTTACCTTTTAACAATTAAAATTAGTGGCCCAGTTTAATTACTTTTCCTTTCTTTACTAATTACGAGTATCGTATTCCAGGCACTTTAACTATACGTTATCAAAATACCACAAAGCCTTTTCGGCAAACCGTAATGAGTTTTATGATGTACAAAAACCAAATCATCGGGAATCGTTGGCGTTTTCGTAGTAGCCGAATTTTATCGCATAAAATTGAGGTCGTATTCGTTCTATTTGAGTTACCATTAAGGAAGTTACACACTGGTATTAAATACTGTGAGGTAAAAAGCAATGATGATCATTAAGTTTAGGACGCTGAAGTATTTCATGTTCCTGTAATACAACAGTTAATTAAGATAAGCGATCTCCAAATTATTAACACAAAAAGTTAAATTACAGTATTACTGTTAAAGGCAGCGATGCATAATTACATAGATGATATAAAGTTGTGCTATTTTCCAATATAAATTTGAAATAAAATAATATATAGGTGTCCCTTTTATAATAACTGAGAAATTAAATCTTTACCCACATCTTATACAGCTGAAAATACCTCTATACAGGGTGCGGCAACAGTCTAATCGGTCAGTTACAGTATATCTATTAACTTAATTTAAAAATGTTTTAAGCAAAAGTTATTTGGGAAAGCACGAGCTATTACTTAAAATTATTTTGAAGTACACAGGCTGTTTAGTTTCTTCGATACGCTATGTAAGTTTCTTATTTTAAATAGAACGCTCTATATTGTGAATAAACTTAAAAATTCTACTTCTATTGGGGATGATGGTATTAATACTGCCATTATTAGAAGTACTTGTAGTTGTTATTCAACTGTTTTAACATATTTGATTAATTTTTCGTTAGAAAGAGGAAATTTTCCCAGTAAATTGAAAGATTCATTACTTAAACCAATTTATAAAAATAAAGGCAATTCAAACAATCTACAAAATTATATATATTATATTTCTTTACTCAATGTTTTGTCAAAAATTTTTGAAACAATAATCAAAGACAAACTCCTTCATTTCTTTCAAATAAACAATGTTTTAGCTTACAGAAACATGGTTTCTTACCCAGATACGGCCTTAAATAAACTTAGCAAGCAAATATAATCAAACATGGATCGTTCTCTTCCTTGTATAAATTTGTCAATTGATATTCAACAAGCTTTCGATCAATCATTCAATCATTTAATTTTATTATACAAATTAGAAAAATATGGGATTAGAGGTATAGCAAACAGGTTGTTACAAACTTATTTAGAACACCGCCAGCAAAAACTGATATGTAACAATAAAAAATACAAATCAACTGTCGTAGAAATTGGCGTACCGCAAGGTTCCATTCTCGAGCCAATTTTATTTTTAATTTACATTAATGATTTACCTAACTGTTTCGATATTAAGGTTGTAATACTGTATGCGGATGACTTAAACATAGTGCTAACTTTGATGATATGCAGTCATTACTGGGAAAGGTATAACTTTTAAGTCAGTACGAAGTTGGACGACATTAAACGAATTGTTAATTAATAAGAATAAAACAACCGTGTTGTCATTTAGAAGTAAACTTACTAGAATTCATCAACCAAATAAGTTAAAATTAGGTAGTTCTTATGTTCCTTTGAGTAGAACAACCAAGATATTGGGTATCACCTTTGATAATAATATGGAGTGGAGTTGTCATAAATTGTTTCTGTAAACAGTTGACCGGAATTTGTTACGTCTTCTATCAGCTAAGGCAAAGTTGTAATTTATACATTCTGAAATCAGTTTATTATGCCGAATTCGTTTCAAGAATTAGATACGGAGTGTTGTACTGGAGTGCATCTATTTCTGCGTATAGAATTTTTCTTTTATAAAAGCGAGCTTTTTGTACGATATTTGGTTTGCACGCTCGTGATTCAGACAAACCTTTATTACAAGCTTTGTTTTGTGCATAAGAATCTGAACGAGTTCATAAATACTACCGCACATGAATATAACACTAGACAATTGTGCCACTTACTTCCACCATCACATAAAAAAGCATATTTCAGAAAAGTATCCAATACCTTGGTTGCAAACTTTTTAAGACATTGCCTGATAATATCAAAAAAAATCAGGCAATTATATCACTTCAAAGATGCTGTCAAAAATGTATTGTATTCGATTAATTGTTATTTTAGAGATGATTTTTATTGTTTTAATAAGGAACTGTGAGTTTCGATATCTACTTTAGTACTAGTTTTTTTGTTGACGTTTTTCTGGTTGTCTACTTGAAAATAAAGATGTATTATTATTATTATTATATATTCTGACATTTTTTGATTTCTGAGCACAATATAATGTGAATTTGTATAACACACGATATGGTTAAATTAATGGTTTTCGAAATATTCAGTATTAAAGGAAAAAAAAATTTGCAATAATTTCTTAAAAAATGTATATCTCCTGCATTTGTAATTATTAACTTTTACTTAAAACATTTTTAAATTACGTTAAGAAGTATATCATTACTGACCGATTACAGACTGTTGCTGCATCCTCTATATATTACTATATTAAAACATGCTAAAACTGCCATAAAGTTATATGTGGATGCGTAAGTCCAGTGTATTTTGATCTATTTAATTTAAAATGCAGTAGCCGTAAACACATCAGTATGTTTGTTAAAGTACGTTTATTTGCATAATCACTTAGTCGTATTCATTTGGTTTTCTTGGTATCGATATCTATTCGTAGGCAGGGACTTAATGTAGCTCATATGAAAAATAAATGATTTTAGACTCTAGTCATTGAAAGTGATGTTTATTGATATATTTTTTTTGTGGTGAAAAACCTCCACCTAAAGACCTACACGAGGCCATTCTAAGTAGAATATGGATTCTATAACAGTCAAAATGTTCCTACTCTAATTAAATAATGTCTGTACGATAATAATAATAACGAAAATATAATAAAGTAGGGTAGCTATCATTTGTCATTATGTTTGCGCCCATAAAATAACTTTAGTTATCTTAGGAGTAAGAGAAAACCATGGAAAAAGCTTACTCTAGGAGCAGGAGCTAGGAAGCAGCCCCAAGCCTTGTTACTGATATCCAGCAAATTATTGTTATCCTTCTGGTTTTGCAAGGGGCAGTCTCACGTCCTGTGAGTTCTAATCAATATATTAACAATTATTACGATAAGAGTTCCTTGATTGGCTATATAAAAGACAATTAATGCGAAATTTACAATATCAAAATGGATTACAAAATGGCAACAAAGATATACAAAAATACGTCTACTCTTGTCAATAGTCGAACAAGGAAGTCCTTAACAAAACTCTACAACTGTTTTTCTTACGAAAATCCCTCTCTCAAAATCGTACAACGCAGTCATATTACAATTCAACGATAATATTGAATAGAATCCGCATTAAATCTACACAAGCAAACACTAGACAAATAAATGAATGGAATTAATTTAAAAAAACTAAATAAATTAAAAATGATTCAATAAACTCTTTAACTAAATTTATACAAACAAAAATTAAAATTGTGAAAAACTCTCGGTAAATTGAACAACAGCTGATTTAGCAAGGAACACAACCAATAACCAGCAAATTGGGTTGTCTATCCACAGTAGTACGTTATATAAGAAAAATATAGCATAAAGGAACCTAGCCGGCACCGTGGAATTAAATACACTATAGTTGAAAGTACGCTATAACCGTGTACTTTAGAACCGAGTTATTCTGTATAATTAATTTTGAGTCGTCAAAAACTTTTTTTGCTATAGTGAAGAACGGAGAGTAAGTAAAGATACGAACCTTGTACGCCACTGTTCGCATTTTCCCGAATTGACCTTAATACCAAACTTTCCCAATCATTTGAGATTTTCTCTGGTTCCCATGCCTTATTGCATATTTCCTGTGACAGGTATTTTCTCTAACAGCCATCCTTTTTATCTGTGGTAATTTTGTCAACCCTTGGCGCTTTACTATTTTTTGTTTCCTTCATTTCTTGAATGTCATTTTTTTTATCAGCGTCTTCATATAGTACCTGCTCTAGTATGTCTTTCTCTGCTGCACGGTATTTGCCTTCACCATGAAGTAACTCCTAGAAATAGCAAATATTCCCTGTATCTTTCCATTATCCTTCGTTTGTCATCATTTCTCTTTTCGCACTTGTCATACATTTGCCAACATATATTTTTTTTAACTCTCTGATAAAGAGTCTTTTTTGCCTCATTGTCCGATTTATAAACAAACTCGTGTTCTGTTCTTTTCTAGAAATTTACTTTCTGTTTGTTTGACCATAGTTGTGGCCGTCGAAACGGTGTCGCAGTTGCCAACAGCAAAGCTAGCCTGCAGAATACACATTTACGACTACGAAAATTATTCAAGGCTTAGTTCTGTAGCGTCTTCAATATATGTACCTGATCTAGATGTCTTTTCTTTTGTCTGCACGGTCTTTGCCTTCACCATGAAGTAAAACGTCCTAGAAATAGGCAAATATTCCCTGTAATCTTTCCATATCTTCGTTTTGTCCATCATTTCTCGCTTTCCACTTTTTGTCATACATGTTGCCAACATAATTTTTTTTTTTTTTAACCTCTCTGATAAGAGTCTTTTTTGCCGGA